>CAHIKZ030000263.1:1550000-1625000 GCA_903632075.3 Acanthosepion pharaonis | reverse complement strand
TGTCGCCTTTTCCTTGGGTTGAATGACGACAAGTCTTCTTAATATTCCAAAACTCTATTCATTTTTCTTACTGATTTCTATAATACTCCATTTGAAGAGCTATTCAATACTTTGAGGTTTTTCTTTTCTTTTCAGAAAATTCTCTGCGAATGTCCCAAGTATGCCTAAAGTGATATTAATTTTATATTCCACCTTGTGTTCACTTTTCTAACAAGGTTCAGATTTTTATTTTTTATTCGGCTTTTCTATTTCTTTCTTTTTTTTACCATCTGATCTGCTGAAAAAGAATCATAGTCTAACAGATTGTCTTTTCTTCGATCAACAAAACATTCCCTTTCACTCCTTGTAACCCCCTGCGTCCTAGCGACATTATCGCCTCGCTGGGGGTGAAATGATTCAAAAATATGATCTTTCTATAGACAGCTCATTCTATCGACCATTTTTATAATTTCATTCAATACAAATTTCTACACGTTTTGCAAATATAAACTTATAGAGGCAAAAATATAGAAAGATTTGAATACAAGTAATCTATTATTATTATTATTATTATTATTATTATTATTATTATTATTTCCTTTGATTTCGGTTGTATACACATTTACTACCGGGGTGCCATGTCAATAAGAAAGCATATTCTCTTCTTGGGGTCTTTGATCACGATGTCTGGGCCATTACCTTTGATTGCTCGCTCTCTCTCTCTCTCTCTCTCTGTCACTCTCCCTCCCTCCCTTCCTCTCCCTCTGTCTCTCTCTTTTCTCTCCCCTCTCTCTCTGTCACTCTCCCTCCCTCTCTCTCTGTCTCTCTCTCTTTCCCTCCCCTCTCTCTCTGTCACTCTCTCTCCCCCTCCCTCTCTCTCTGTCTCTCTCTCTTTCCCTCCTCTCTCTCTCTCTGTCACTCTCTCTCCCTCCCTCCCTCTCTCTGTCTCTCTCTCTGTTTCTCTCTTTCCCTCCCTCCCTCTCTCTGTCTCTCTCTCTGTCTCTCTCTTTCCCTACTTTCTCTCTCTCTCTCTCTCTCTCTCTCTCTCTCTCTCTCTCTCCGTATTGTAAAGTCCCATAAAATTGTTACAGGTCCTATTTTCGTAACCAGGTCTGGTTGGTGTTCATGCCAATTTCTTGCAGTTTCCTTTCCGTAAATGTTGCAGATATTCCAATGCAGATATTGACCCAAACTGTCATTGCTGTGTTTTATATTCAGTGTGTTCCAACACCGTGCAACCTGATACAAGATGGTCAGCTGTTTCTGGATATTTATCAAAGAATCTGCATTTTGTACTGACATAATTTTTCAGTATGTGTGCTCCGTTAATTTCTAGTTAACAAGAATTGTTTTTGTGAAACGAGAACAAAACCTTCGGTTTCAGTTTTTAACCCTGCACTACGTAACTTCTTATGGGTACGATTATTATTATTATTAGTAGTAGTAGTAGTAACAGTAGTAGTAATAGCAGTAGTAGTAGTATCTTCTTTTGCTTTTTGTTTAGTACAATCTCTTACCTAGCCAATACCTGAAGCCTGAAGTAAGGCAAGTTATTATATATATACATTCTGTATAAACATATAGAAACAAAAATATTGAAACATTTGAATACAAGTAATCTATTATTATTATTATTATTATTATTATTATTATTATTATTATTTCCATTGATATCTGGCGTTTACACATTTCTTTCCGGGTCCCGCCCAGGGACCTACAGTTAGAAATGGTATCATGGAACTTTCCACTGACAAAAAAAAATGACATAGATAAAGCCCTTCGTAAAGTGTGGGCTGTACTTGTGAGAACAATTTTTTGTATCTCCTTGAGGCATGGACTTCCAGGAATCCCTTCAATGAGTCTACTGGAATCTTTTCCAACCAATCCTAGAGCTCGAACTACAACAGGGACTGTTGATGTTCCCATATGCCAAATTTTTGAGATTTCTATTTCAAGGTCCTTGTATTTTGACAGCTTTTTGAATATCTTCAAAGACACATTGCAGTCTGCAGGGACTGCCATATCAATTATTATCATTATTATTATTATTATTATTATTATTATTATTATTATTATTATTATTATCTGATTAGAATTTGCTTGTCCCTCCCTTAGTTAGCACGATTGTTACGCCCTGCCAATATCTCATAAATAATGGACATTTCTGTTAATTCACACCAAATGACCTAAAGTTACAAATATTAATTGACCCCAAGAAATTATAAATTTTAAAGTTTGTTTGCCTTTTTATTAAATTTTTGGCATCCTTTTGAAATTATAATTTTAAATCAAAATTTTTTCTAGCTTGCCTCCAAACCTCAGAAATAAAAATCACCAAAATGGATGACATTTGAGGTACTTACGAGGAATTTTTACAATTTAAAATAAAAAAAAATAGAAAAAACTGCTGTGGCGTGTTTATCGGGATGAGTGTGAATGCAAACCTCACATTAGAAATAGCGTACCGGAGAGAAAGGGTCAAACCTAAGTGGAATACAAGTGCAAGGGCCACGACCTGTGAGAATATGGTGTGAATATTAGTAAATATGAAATTCTTTTTATTTTGGGGTGAATTGAAGGAAAAGATCCCTATTTTATTTTGATCGTGTGGAGAGATGGAAAAGACATGTAAGTGACGCTACTTAATTTCACTAAGTAAAAGAAAGAAGAAAAATTGTTTAACGTCCATTTCAGTGAAATAGAAAAGTTGTCAATTTAAATATTTTCATTTATCGCACCTTCTTAAATAACGACCAGCATTCATTGCAATAATTCACAATTTTTTTTAAAGTTGCTAAGCTCAAATATTTAACGATATGATAGGGGAATTTCTATGGATATTTTTATTGTCGTAGAATTCGCTATGATCTTATTCAATCATTAACTCATGAATAAGATTAACCAGAAAATTAAAATAGTATTTTTAGTTATTATTACTAGTAGTAGTAGGAGGAGGGGGAGGCACAGTGAAGTAATTGAGGAATCGGAGAGCCGAGTTCGAATTCCAGTCGAATCCATTGCATTCCCTTACGTGCTAATATCCTTGTGAAAGGTATGAATCCTGTTCTTCTCCCCTCCCCACAAGTTATGGGTAAATAGCAGGACAGATCGGGTAGCTTTGGATTTCAATTAGTCTACCGCAGAAAGAAACGGCAACCTACTGCAGGAAAAAAATCTGCCTCGTCAGTCATGTATCAAAAGATACATGATCGCCTAAGCGTGTATCACGCATGGTACATAACTGACTTAACATTGCTCGGAAATTATGGGTAAATAGCAGGACAGACCGGGTTCTATAGCCTTGGTTGGCAACTAGTCTACCGCAGAAAGAAATGACAACCTACCGCAGGAAAATAGCCTGCCTCGTCAGTCATATATCGAAAGATACATGATTGCCTAAGCGTGTATCATGCATGGTGCATAACTGACTGAGTATTCTTGTTGTTGCTGTTGTTGTTGATGATGGTGATGAATATTTTATTGTTGCTAATATTAATATTGATTTTATTTTTTATATTATTATCATATTCTATTTCGAAGTTTCTTGTGACTATTATTATTATTGATAGTGTCATATTCTCTTTTGTTATTAACATTATTTCAGAAGGTGTGCTTTTCAGTTCGCTGTGGCGCCTTCGAAAACAAAGCAGCTGGCCTGTTAAATAAACATCTGATTTTAATCAAATCTAAAACGAATTTGTATTTATTAAATATTTTCAAAGTAAAATCACGAAACGAAATTATTTTTCTCCACTCTAATCAATTGCAATATGAAATGACATCCAAAAATCAATTTCAATTTTTTTTTTTTAATTTAAAAAAGAGATGAAATTAAATTAATTACGTTTCCTATTCAAATTCAGGTCGATCTGGTTTTGGTGACGCGTGTGGGGTGGGGGCATTTTTGTTACAAAAACATAGCAGACATTTGTAATAACGGATGAAACATCAGACTGATCGCTGCACGTTCCGGGCTCAAAAATTCTCCCTAATCAATAGGCCAAGAGAAAAATTCAACATTCAAATAAAATTTCCAGCTATATTAGCTTGATTTTATTTTTTATTAAATAAAGCATTACCAAATATTATTAATTTTTGTAAGTATTTCTTCCATCATAATTTATTTTATCATTCACGCAATGAAATACCAGAATGAATGGAATCATTGTTCTATGAGAATTTAATTTTGGATGACTTCAATATGTACGAAGCTCACAAAATGGATGCCAAAATCGATTTTGTAATCAGTGCCATAACAGATCATCAGAGAAGTCAGGTGCATCAGAGGATTGTTGATTTCCTAAACACTAAGTGCAGATACGCAACTCACATGATTTCATTGGATGTCCTCGAGATGTAACTACTTGGTCGACGTAGCTGCGCGTACGATGGAAACACATGAAACAACCACCCTCACTCTCTCCTCTCCCTCTCTCACTCTGTCTCTGTCTGTCTGTCTTTCTGTCTGTCTCTCTCTCTCTCTCTCTCTCTCTTTTTAAAGGATAGACAAAGAAATTCTCCCTACCACAAAGATACCTCATTGGTTCTTGAAAATGACGGTGACACACACACACATATATATATATATATATATATATATATATATATATATATATATATATATATATAAACACACAATATACATATATATACTAAATATATATATACTATATATATTTACTATATACAATATACATATATATATATATATATATATATATATATATATATATATATATATATATATATATATATACAATATACATATATATATATATATATATATATATATATATATATATATATATATATATATATAGACATTGAATTGCATCACTTCATGTCCTCCATAACTTGCCTGGCTTTTCAGTTAACCAAATATTTACGAGCGTTCCTATACCTACAGTTATGAAAGAATAAATAGGAACCTATCCCCTCCTTTAAGCCAACATTTAATAACAGGGAAGTCCAAGCTTTCTAACTTTGGTTGTCAACCAGCCTAGGAGAAAGACAAATTCGAATTCAAATTCCCTTGAACATGGCTATAATAACTAAACCGCATAAAATCCTACTTGCTCTGCCAACCACAACAGCAACAGGGAAATGAATTCATATAGTCAGTAGACGAATCTACAAGATTAGCATAGAAACTTATGTTACTATGACAAGTATTTTGATGTTCCTCAAAATTAATGCTAATATAATAAAGTTGCTGAATAAATAAATCAGCGGTACGTGATAATGGTTTACTAGTAAATATTAACTAGTAAATATTATAATTACAAAAGGAACAATTTTTCTACATTTTATTCCAAAAATCTATCATTCGAGGCGCTCCCCCCGCTCCAGCTTGTGTTTAAGAAATCCCAGTCAAAATTACGTTAACCATAACGGCGAGTAAACAGTACTGATTTTCATAATTTTATATCACAACAGCGTTATAAAAACTCTGTGGAATTTCTACAGTTACAGATACTTATTATTATTATTAATATCTATTATTAGCAGTTCAAAAGAAATTCTACTGTTTACAGCATGACACTTGTCATCCATGTTCTTATATTTTAAGAGGTGTAAATTGTAAGCAATAATTTTTCAAATAAGTTTTATGAAATTTAGTTCCTTTAAATATGCAGAGTAAAACCCATGGAATTAACGATTTTATTATTATTATTATTATTATTGAAACGAGGCTGACATATTTCCTATTTCTTTAGCATTTCCATGAATCAGACGTTAAACTCACGAAGGCGTTATCGCTTCATTTTTCTTTTTATGTCTTTCATTCTTTCTAGAAATGCGCAGATACAGATTCGACGTACCCCAGAAAATTGCTTCCCGAAACGTAAATTAAATAGTTTCATAAAATTTACGCTGTTCATTGATGCTATGTCAAGAATTTGTGAGCAGGAAACCGAAAAGTGATTACAGAAAGATAAGTACGTACTAACTAATGAAAGAAGGAACAAAAAGAATTATATTGTCATTGTTAAATAAATAGAATAGTACGCTTTGTAATCAAGTAACGCTTGATTACAAAGATACTTAATCTAATGTATCCATCATGGCAACCAGTGTGATATAGGTGCACCAAGTAAGGACCTCGTAATTAAATGGAAGCGATATGGTGACAAGTTTTGATAAAAATAACGCATAATCTGTAAGTTTCTACGTTCCGCTAGAAAGAACTTCAGATTGGCAAACTAAAACCACGAAGACAGTTGAGCTTTTTCGTAATTTTCTAGATATGATTCCTAATTCGTCTTGACTGTTTAATTATTCGCAAAACCCATGACATCCGGCAGTGATATCAACACTCTACTCCGACAATTGACATACCTTTCCTTTTCTAAGCAATGGTCTAGTCTTTACTGCTTTTATCACAAACCATTTGCCGTTGTATTTTCGACCTTTTTATGCGACAGTAACGTTTACGGAAAGATGCTGAGGATATCATGAACCGAGCGGGTAAGCAACGATCAGTTCTTACAGTGATTGAAAACAAGGTGGAAGCCTATACTTAACATCAGACAAGAGGCAGCTGAAGTTTTTTAGGACACATAATGAGGAAAGAAGGCCTGGATAATCTGATACTCACGAGTCAATAGAGGGAAAGAGATACAAGGGAAAACAACGCGTGACATACCTGGCAGTATTAATCAAGTGGATGACAAAACGTGGTCTAAGGGAGGTAGCAGAGGAGAGCCATGATCGCCTACGTCCTGAAAGGACATGGCACAAAAAAGAAAGAAAAAAAACCTTCTAACTGAACTTTTTGTTTCATCTACAAAGGTAGGTCTAGCATAGAAAGTAAATATGGGAGACATTAAGATAGAAAGTGTTCGAAGGCAAGAATTCAAAAGCAGCAGCATTAACAAAAGGAAGAATAGAGAAACAACGGTGAAGGCGGTCAAGTGCCTCAGCAGTAGAAACAATGTGAGCAGAAGAGAAGAAAGTAAAACATTAGTTTGAAGGCTCTAAGTTCTAGATTTCGGATTGTCCCACGGGACAATAACTTCATGGATTAAGGTATTGGTTTATGTATTTTTGGTAGAGTCATTGTGAGTTCAATTCATAGGATAGTTAGTACATACTTAATAGAAACTTGGGAGTAATGAAAAGAAGGGGAGATATTCTTAGATATGGATAGCAGAATGGAAATCATCTACTTCCGGAAATTGAATTAAATCACTCATTTTGAAATTCCGAGTGATTTAACCGTTTCGACATAGCTCAGAAAAAAGTCGAGAAACACTTGTCTAAATGTTATGATAAAAATACCAAAGATTACCTTCTTCTATCTGGTGTCTCCCTTCAAGATGTGGGCGATCTGTCCCTCCCGCTAGATTTTCTGCTATCAATTTAGACAAGCTCGTTAATAGGTTACATGCTGTTTGCTTATGTCCAATTACCTTCACGATATCCTGTGTGTGTCAAATTTTCCAACCCTCATACCTCATTATGTGTCCTAAATACCTCAACGGTCTCTTTCTGATTCTAAGTATAAGTAACCTTTTTGTTTCCAGTTTGCGTAAAACGTCCTCGTTGCTTACATGCTCTCTTCTTAACATTCTCAGCATCCTTCTGTAGAAACGCATCCATTTTGCCTCAAGTCTCCTCTTTATTTTTTAAGAAATTATTCAGTATTGACTGGCATAAAAGAGGATTGAGGTCTCATAGCAGTTCAGTATTCTTGTATTTGTTACTAACGAAATTTCCATCGGTTTTATGGACGGTATCTTTTGTTCTTTCCCAGTGCGTTTGGATTTCAATCTCATTCCAGGAATTCGGTTTTACCACCAGTGTCCATATATAAATAGGTCATCTCATCGTTTTCCCAAAGTTTTGAAATTACATTTAACTTTAACAAATATTTAACGCGAAGAAAGAACATGCTTTCCAAAATATTTGACACAACAAAAATATCACCTTTAAAGTAAAGAGAGAAGCCATCTTCGATTTGTTGAGATTTTTGTTATTTTTCTTGAATAAAGATTTGGCTTGAGGCGCTTGAAGAGGTATAATTCTGTTCCTGGGGCGTATTATTGCCTGAAGATAAAAGAAGACTTCTTTCTGCAAAAGTAAAACATGATCCATGTATTAAGCAACGTCGTCTAATGAAAGAAAAGAATGTCTCAAGGAAATAAATGTCATCCTCAGCTACATTTTTTATATTAGAAAACAAGAAGGGACTTAATTAAATACTGACATCTGGTGCATACTGGGAAAACATGTTTTCAGGCAAATTTCGTTCTTCTGTGGAATCAACTTTGATTCGACTATGAGCATTCGTTCATAATCTGTTGCCATTTTTAGCATTCCTCGTTTCGAACAAAGTAAAATCGGCCAATCAAGTGTTAGCACAGATCAACTTATTCGCATGCTGGGCGTCAAAATCTTCAGCCAGAGTGATATTCTGATGTCCTCTAGTCCGTCAATTCCTTCAGTATCCCCCAAAAATAGCAGTAACGAATATTGAAATAGGATAGTTTAACACTTGCACAGACACAACGCAAATATACAGGCCTACGTTTATGCACACACATATAGGCAATCACACACAAATAAAAATGTACACACATCTACCTAGACAAACACACTGATGCATAAAATAGGTTCTAAAAATGGTTAAACACTATTTAATAGCGTAAGAGAATTAAACGTATAAACTTTGATGGATTTCTTTTTAAATTTAACTCGTTTTTGGCAACTATATCTGCAGATTAATCGTTCGGAACCATATGCGATATGAGGGTGAGAATTTAATTCCCGAATGGGCTTGTAAATAAAAATTATTTGTCACTTTCGAATTACTCACCTTCACGTGAGACGGTGGGGCCAGCAGTTTTATTTTAAGTGCTAATGCTCTTCGAAAAAGTATAAATCCACTTCTCTCTCAGCTATAGGTACGTAGCAGGGTTCTATAGCCTTGAATGGAAATTGGTCTACAACAGAAAGAAATGGCAAACTCCTGCCTTGTCATGTATCGAGAGATACATGATCGCCTAAGCGTGTATCACGCATGGCACATAATTGACTGACTGATCTCATAACATTAATCGTTCGAAACTATATACGATATGAGGTTGACAATTTAATTCCCGAAATGGCTCGTGAATAAAAATTATTTATCACTTTCGAATTACTCATCTTGACGTGAGACGGTGGGGCCATTGCAGGAAATATTGTTGGAGGATGTCAGTGATGTCAACAATTTTTTTTGCTTCATAGCAGTTTTATTTTCTCAATATGGTAAAAAGTAAAAAAAAATCATAGTGAACTAAGTCACGTGAATAAGGTGGGTGACGCATTTTTGTAACGGGTTTCTGGGTCAGGAAATCGTAAACTGTTAGCGAATATTTCTTTTCTCAATTCCAAATACTTTTTTTAGAATATACGATACTCGTTCCTTATTCCTATTCAGTTTTATTGCTTTACTATTAATTTTCAATGTGAACATACCAAGATTTGCAAGATTCTATTCACATTAGCATTTGCGTTTAGTGTTTTGGACTACCTACTTCCTTTGTCATCGTTCAAATCTTGCACATGCTTCAGCCGCCTGTACCACTCAGATGCCCCCGGATTCTTTAAAATATATTTTCTATAAGCTATTTTTAACAGGAGTGCCAATCGTCATAAGAAAAATACTTAATATTAATCCTCTGTCCCAAGTTCTCTTCATTCATTTTCGCAGTCAGATGTGGCACAAGGCCGAATTTAATGAGGGATACAGAGCCTGTAGGTTCAGCCAAAAATTCCCCGTACACAACCACGTATATATTCCTCTACTGCTCGGCAACAAGTAGCTCTTTGATTTGTGTCTGAAGAAATCAGAATTCGGAAAATATCTGAACGTACAAGTTACAAATGTCTGCCTGACTGATTACCTCAGCGACACGCTGTGGACATGCCGGGAATTTAATTATCAATTCTTGTATATACTGCTAGCAGTATGCCTGGGTTGAGTTGTGTGTGGGGGGGGGCGTTTTTTTCGTCGAGAATATCTGCTCTGGGCCATTTTCATGAAATTTGAATTCTATAAACTATCCATAAATATTCTGGGTCGTCTCTCTCAAAAGACTTACGGGAAATATTTTGAAGGTGACAATAGATATTCGTAGATTAAGAGAGGTCATATTCCCCGAAAATGTTGGTTACAAAAATCCTATGTTCACACACACACACACACACACATACACACACACATATATATATATATATATATATATATATATATATATATATATATATATATATTCCGTATATTTTGGCAAATATTTTCCCGTCCTGGGCATGACGATAAACTACATCCGCGCCCTAGGTTAAACGATAAACTACATCCAACAGCAAGGTCTCTGATTGTCAGGTTTCGTGGAACTTGGAACCACCTCTTAATTGCTGGTGTTCCCAGATAAACCCTGACCCGGGATGGAAGCATGTGTTAGGGTCTCAGCTATGGGTCAAAACTGGGTCAAAAACTATGAAAGTGTAAAAATAGGTTTTAATACATGTCAGAAATACTTTGCAAAAAAAATTATTACCAGCAATACTTTTTTAGAAAAAAAGATATTACCAACTATAGTTTATTTTGAAAGAAAATATTACCAGCAATAAAAGATTTGTCGGCATTAAGTAACACATTGAGGTTGATATGCCGTAAAACAAACCAAATCAAGCAACATATTTTTGTTGAAACGTATCTGATTAAACTATTTAGATATGCTGTATTTCTTTATCCACAATAATATCATTTCGTGATCACATATAAGCTTTCTTCATGATGAAAGAGAACACGGAAGGCACTGTGGTTGTTGTTGTAGCATATCTACAGACAATAATGGTTATGTGCCCATTCGCATATATACAATATGTTGGTCTGCATTTGGAGATTCGTCTCCAGCTGTTCTGGTCAAACTCTCTGCCTCCGAGCAGAGAGGATCCCCAGACGAGGCTATGTCGAAGGCAAAGTCTCGTCTTGAGATCCCATTTTATACGGGGGTCTACGGGAAATTTTCGGTCGAGCCTCCAAGCTCGGACACCTCGCATTAAATTCGGTCTTGTTCTACATCTAATCGCGTGAGGCGGTTGGTAGATATCCTGCAGTTGGAGATTCATTGTGGAATTCACTTGACTCACTTCTAACAGTTGACTACTTCTTCTCCGCGACGCTGGCTAATCTTATATGTGTTGTTCTTGTCCTAAGTATTATCGTTTATTACCAACATTCATGTGATTATTCTATTCAGTAACCTTCCCTGTGTTACAGCAACTGTATTTATTCATTTTTATTTTTACGAGTACTTTCGATATATTTCAATATCATCTTCAGGATTTGTGATGTCCGAAGTAAATTTTTGCTTTTGTGGTTAAACTATTAACAGTTCCAGTCATGCGCAAAGTCACAAACTGTGATTTAATTTTTTTCCATATTGCACAAATTTTAGTGCAAGGAAGGTAACTTAGTTAAAAATTGAATTTCTGCTAGGAGGTTATCGTTTGCTTGTTATTAAAAACTGTTTAATTTTTTAAAACATAGAACTATATACGTTTTATAAAACATTTCAGAACATTTGTACTCTATTCATAATTAAATTTGTTAAGTGTAGGTTTTAATTTTTAATAAAGATAGCTTCAAGTATTAGTAGTTACCGCTTATTACGTCCTTGATGAAATATATACATATTGTCAACTAATATTCTTCTAAATTGTGAATGTGGACAAGAATATTTTTGCAGATGCTGTGGAAAGGACGAAGATCATTAATTTTTAGATGATCCGTCTTGATAACGTCGTTTCAGAATAACCAACATATACATTAGCTTGAGTATCTGTCTATATTTCTGAGATGAGTTATTATGTACATTATTTACATTATTTGGACTAGTGTCCTCATCTTTGTCGCCATATTTATTATAACGTTTCGGCCGTTGTACGCTCCGGACTTCTTCAGAATTACCAATGAAGAAGACCGGAGAATGACCTGGATAAATCCTTCAGACATGAATTCGATGTAGTCAAAGCTCTCTGAGTACAAAAATCAAATAGAATGAAAGATCAGAAGGTGACGCACAAGGTCCATCACCCACCAGCGAAAGCGGTAATCAACATCAGCCAATATCAGCTGAGTGCCTCTGAGGAGCCAGTATTGAATAAGGGTCTCAACTTCGCCACAACCATCAGGCGAGTGCCATAATGGGACATCATTGCCAGAGTCGAGGGGGTGGCCTTGAACTTCCCTCAGGCTGAGGCGAGACAGAGCTTGGAGAAGGTCAAGCCGCCCAGGTCAAATATCACGAAACTGGAGAGGTTGGCAATCGGATTCCTACAGAGGAATATAAACACCATCATACTACCGGCTGGCAAAGGCAATGTGACTGTAGTGATGGACAGATCAGATTATACAAGAAAGCTAGAAGACCTCATTAGCAAGGGTAGCTACAGCAAAGTAAAAAAGGATCCTACAATGAAAACGGAACGCAAACTGTCACAGATCATAATCAAGAACAAGTATCACTTCGCACCTAAGACGTATAGGCAGTTATCGCAGCGTTACACCAAGCTACCTCACATATACGGTCTCCCTAAGATTCACAAAGACGGTATTCCGCTCAGGCCAATTGTTAGTTGCCAAAGCTCTGTGTGCCACCCTCTGAGTCGCTTCCTTGTAGAGATAATTGACCCATTGATCGGAAAGTCTCCTTCATATGTCCGGAATTCTGCCCACTTCGTGGAAATAATCAAAGATGCTCCCATCCTATCCAACCAGATGGTGAGCTTGGACGTGGTGACTTTGTTCACCAAGGTACCCACGGAGGAGGCACTCTCAGTAGTCAGATACAGATCGGATTCTGGCGCATCCCTAGAAGAACGGACATGTATTCCACTAGATAATCTGATGGAGATGTTGACTTTCTGTACACAAACAACACACTTCGGAATGGGATCACACATGTATCGACAAGATGAGGGCAAAGCAATGGGCTCGCCATTATCACCAGCAATGGCGAATATATACATGGAATACTTTGAGGAAATGGCATTAGAATCTATATCTCTAAAGCCAACAATATGATTAAGGTATGTAGATGACACCTTCATACTCTGGCCACACCAGGAAGATGTTCAGGTTCTACTGGACCATGTGAGCTCAATAAGACCTTCGATGCAGTACACGATGGAGAAAAGAGAGTAACAACACTCCCATTCCTGGATGTTCTAATATCTCGAACAGATCATGGGTTCCTTGGACAGTATTATATATATATATATATATATATATATATATATATATATATATATATATATATATATATATAAAAAAAAATATGGTCAACTTGTTCTTTTATAATATATAGATTTAATAGCCCTGTGAATGAAATTCGAGCAATAAACCACAACAAAAATGATAAAAGGTATGTGTTTATGTGTGTGAGGTTATAATTTGTTTAGTGTATATGTCTATGAAATGTTTTTAGCGCTTGGGTGATACCTATATAGGCTTTGTTGGATGTTTTGCACTTCAGTACATAAATGCTATTTTAGAATTACACTTTCAGTTTTTCTTTATCATGAATGTTGTTGTGTGGGTTTCAGAGGTGTAGGAGTTTCCTTCAATAACGATATCATAAACCTCACATCGTTTCTTGTTGCATTTTGTAACCCTTTGTATTGGGTGTTGATTGAATTTGAATGAGGCTTCTTGTTTCTCTTTGGAACAAATATTATCTCACCCTTATATATATATATATATATAAGACATTCGGATTACTAACACAAAACAGTGAATGTCTCGTATGGAGAATATTTAACATTGAAAAACATAAGGTGAAAATTAATTATTTTTAATAATATGTGTAAATGTAGTAAAATTATGGAAAATAAAGAATAATATTTTTTTCTAGAAAATCCACATTACAACCAAAAACGTTTGCGGCACCTCTCTTCTTCTTTTTAATATACATACTTTTCTCTCGTTGAAACCACTACAACCTCTTTTTTTATATATATATATATATATATATATATATATATATATATATATATATATATAGAGAGAGAGAGAGAGAGAGATAGATAGATAGATAGATAGATATAGATAGATAGATAGATAGATAGATAGATAGATAGATATTGTCAAAGATGCCGTTTCGTATTCTTTTGGCAAGACAAGATGAATGATCAAAAAGATTCATGTCTGAAATGCCAATACTTCCACTTTGCCAAACGACAATAAAATGGCCGTCCTTTATCTATCCGTTCCCAAAAGCAATTAATGAAGCGGGGAAACTTTATTAAATATGTCTCATTATATTCCGACGCAAAAAAAAAACATCGTATATTGGCTATTCCATTTACTCCCCCTTATTTTTTTTTATTTTTTGCTTATTCCCAGTTTGATTAGTTTAATACAATATTTCGCTTCATCTATTCTTCAGCTTCCCTGGGATTATATTCAATGCTCCAACTATTTCTCGGACTTCTAAATATGATCATCACTGTTATTATTATTTCAGTATTTCGACCAGTATTTATTAAAGCCTTCTTCAGATGTGAAATGTATCATTCCTTTTTTCTTTTACTTTTCATTTTGATTCTTATCGTTTAACAGCGCCAAGGTCACGTGTAGCTGTTAGCTAAGATTGGCACTTATTGCTTTGTTATAAATTTTAACGAATTGGTTGAAGTGGAGATGCTTTTATCATTGTTTTTCCCCCATGCATGACAGCCTCGTTATTATGTATTCATTATTATTATTATTATTATTTGATTTCTTGCGTTTACACATTTCTTTCCGGGTCCCACCCAGAGACCTAAGGTTAGAAATGGCATCATGACACTTTCCACTGACAAAAAAAAAATACATATATAAAGCCCTTTGTAAAGTGTGGGCTGTACTTATCAGAACAATTTTTTGTATCTCTTTCAGGCATGGACTTCCAGTAATCCCTTCAATTAGTCTACTGGAATCTTTTCCAACCAATGCTAGGGCTTCAACTACAACAGGGATTGTTGATGTTCCCATGTGCCACATTTTTGAGATTTCTATTTCAAAGTCCTTTGTATTTTGAGAGTTTTTTTGAATATCTCCAAAGATACATTGCAGTCTGCAGAGACTGCCATATCAATAAAGAGGCACTTGTTTTGTTTGTGGTCTGAGCGATTGGCTTTGATTGTTCTCTCAATGTGTATTGTGTAGTCCCATAGAATTATAACAGGTCCTATTCCGTAACCGGGTCTAAGTGGTGTTCATACCATTTTCTTTCAGTTTCCTTCCTGTAATAGTTACAGATTTTCCAGTGCAGATATTGGCCCACTCTGTCATGGCGGATTTTATATTCAGTGGGTGCCAACTTTTTCATTGTTTTGACTCTGTGATTTCCCACAAGTTTCCCCTTAGCCATTACTTGCTTATTTACTTTTTTATTCATTCGCTGCGATGTATTTCTTTTCACTTTGATACTTTCTGATTGTTTCATTCAATTTTTACGTTGTCGTCTGCTTCAGGCATTTTATATTTTCCTTATTTTTCGACATTAATTCATTTATCTCGTTTCTTTTTTTTTAAAAAAATCTTTCGTTTTCTTTTAATTTTTTCTACTTCATTTATTTTCTTTCTTCGTCCATTACATTCTCTCTGTTTACTGCTCGTGCTCTTTTACTCTCCTTATCCCCACCCTCTCTCACTCCCTCAGTATAAAGTTACACTCGTTCGCACACACACACACAGACACAGACACACACATATATATATATATATATATATATATATATATATATATATATATATATATATATATGTTGTGTATATTTTGCCAGTATGTTTTCATTAATACGTCTCATTAAATAATTTAGACAAATCTTGTTTACTTATTTTTAATATGATCCTCTCATATTAACGGAGAAGCCACTTAGTATGCTTATTAAAGGAAGAAAGAATGTTACCATATTGATGCATATTCAATTATTTCGAGTACTTTCGACATTAGAAAAATGTCATCTTCAGAGACTTGTTTTATCAGGGTCTTGTTTAAGTCAAATTTGTTGTGTTTTTCTGAATTTTTTTTATTTGTGAAGTGAAAAAATGTACTGTACGATTTTAAAATTTTATGATGTTGCTTGGGGTGAAATGATTAATATATATATATATATATATATATATATATATATATATATATATATATATATATATGGTAGGTGGCAAAAAATGGATGTACCCATAAAATGTTGATTTTTATATTTCTACCAAGCCAAATGAGTAATAGAATTCAATTATTAATATAGGATATTAATACAGGTGTACGTATGTACATTAAACAAGTTAAAAAAGGATTTTTTTTATTATTTGTATTTTGTTGGATAACCTTTTGCTTTAATAACGGTCTTAATTCTTCGTGGCATGCTATAGACTAAATTCTTTAGTACGTCAACGTTCCTCGCCAGCGTTCATTTAATTCGCGAAAAAGCTTGTGTTCTGAGTTAACTTTCTTATTACAGGCTCGCTTGTCCATTATCGCCCAAATGTTTTCAATTGGGTTAAGGTCAGTACTAGGCGACTGGAAGAGTTGCAATTTACCCTCGTCGTGCTTCCTATCTAGATTACCTTTATTCTTTAAGCCTGAATGCTTAAGATCGTTATCGTATTGGAACGTGAATCGATGACCTTGGGCAAAAGGTTTTTTTTTTTAGCAAAAAGCCAAACGAATTCTATTACTCACTTGTCTTGATAAAAATAAAAAATCGACTTTCTATGGATGTATTTGGGTGTTTCAGGTGCATTTCTCTTGTAATATATATATATATATATATATATATATATATATATATATATATATATATATAATATATTTATTCTTCATATATCAAATCAATTTATTCTTCATAGTATCTTTAAAACTTTCTACGCTCTACTTTTTGTCGATTATGTTTTTGTATTTCACTTATATTTGGGTTTCAAATACAGGGCCCGGGACGATTATTCTGTTTTGAAGAAAACTCGACACAGTACTTTCTCATGCTAACCACACGCGTTATTAAATGCTCAGGAAATGTTCTCCCACGCTTTAACACAAACCCTTCTAGGATCGAGAGAATCAAATAAAAAAAATATTATTTTAAAATTATTTCTTTAATCAACGTTGGTTCTTAATTTCTTACCCCACCCCCACGACGCTGATTTTAATGGGATGCGTCGTTGCTTTTATTTTAGAATATTTTTTTTTATATTCCGATTCTGAATTCCAACCAAACTTTCTATAATCTCATCTTATTTCATTCATTTATTTATTTTTTTACCTTGGCATCTTTTATCTAAACCTATGCAATGACATTTAGGAGAGAAGGCGTTTCTATCATTTGAAAAAAAATTACCAGTTAATAAAAGAAGACAGTTTGTAGACTGATTTTTTAATGTTTTGGTTTTGATTTTAGATTATAAAAAGAAAGAAAAAACGAAAAGCAAAAAAAAAAAAGAAGGAAAATCAAGGTTCTTCCTTAGATTACGAAAATAACACTTCCGTCAAATAAAATTATTAAAAAAACAAACTCATTTTAGTTTAAAATAAACGAAAAACAGAAGAAGTATCAATAAATTTATTTCGGCATTTCGACTAAATTACAATTGGAATGGTACAGGTGATTATCTGGCCATTCCCCATTTTATATTCGTTCATTTATTTTCTTCTTTGCTTGCTTGATTTCTTATTTGATATTTCGAGTAATTAAATCTCCGTTTGACTTTTCGTTCAGCTTTGGCTTCATTTCCATTTGAATTATTGTTTGAAAAATACAAATGTTTTCCTAATTCCTGCTTGACTTTTATTCGGAAATCAAGTGACTCGTTGCGTCACGTTAGTGTTCTACATAGAGTCAACCGAGAAGTTCAGTAAACAAGGAGCTACTTTGATTTGTTATCTTCAAGGAAAAAAATATCTACATCGTACAAATTTTAATTTGGAATGATACCTACATAGTAAAACGTATTATAACATATATATATATATATATATATATATATATATATATATATATATATATATATATATATATATATATATGTGTGTATGTATAATATATATATGTATAATTTTATATATATTATTTATATATTATATATGCACAGCACTAAGTATCAATAATAGAGCTAATATAAATGCACATCATTCCAAATATATATATATATATATATATATATATAGATAGATATATATATATATATAGAGAGATGAATATATATATATAGATATGAATATATATATATACATCGATGCATAACTATATATATACAGATAGATAGATAAATAAATATATATATAGCTAGATAACTAGATAGATAAATATATATATAGATAGATAATTAAATGTATATGTATACATAGATTGATAGGTAGATAAATAAATATAGATAGATAGATAGACAGATATATAGATAAATATATATATATATATATATATATATATATATATATATATATATATATATATATATATATATAAAGTAAATGTCATTAAAATATTTTAAAAAATAGCGATAAACAGCATGTAGACCGGATAAAATGTCCATACTGTACAAATTTTAATTTGAAATGGTAAAATGCTACATAGTAAACATTACAAATATATATATATATATATATATATATATATATATATATATATTCACGACTTTTCAGTCGTTGTATGCACCGGCCTTCTTTAGTATTTGCCTGTATTTTCTGAGATGAGAGATTGCAAATATTTACAGTATTTACAGTATTTCCATTGTTCGGATTGTTGTATTCATCGTTATTGTCATATTCCCGACGTTTATTTTTGTACGTATATATATATATATATATATATATATATATATATATATATATATATATATATATATATATATATATATATATATATAGTCCGAACAATAGAAATAATGAAAATATTTGCAATATCTCATCTCAGTAAATACAGACAAATCTTAAAGAAGGCCGGAGAATACAACTGTTGAAATGTCGTGAATATAGCAATAAAGATGATAACAAAAGTTGAGACAATGTGTATAATGTAACTAGCTAACTTCAGATAATTACGAAATTAGAAAGTAGACAAAAATATAGACAAATCCTGAAGAAGGCCGAAGCGTAAAACAGCCAAAACGCCGTGAATATGACGATAAAAATGAGAACAGTCGGAACAATTTGGATAAAACTGTGTTAAATATGCCGGGAAAAAGGCGAGTGTTAGGTTAAACAAGCAAATGAAAACAGAAGTCCCATTCAAAAGAAAATCTTCCGAAGGTCAAATCATTAATAATCGATTAATTCTTTATATTTATCGACTTAAAATAATCTCATCAAAGAGAAATAAGATGAAGTGAAAGTCGATGAGTCACCTTATCGATATTGTCTTCAAATTGAATTCCTCTTCTTTTCAGTCTGTATTAATGACTTCTTTGACATTTGTAAAGTAAAAAAAAATAGATAAAAATATAAATAAAAAGTTTAAAAGAAGTAAAACTGTTTTTTTCTGCGTCCGATGAAAGTTAATCTAAATTTGCGTTCATCTCATTGAGAGTGTGACGTGCTAATATGGCGCCTCTTTCAAGATAAATTGTAAATGAGCGTGATCACGTCAGGCGGGAAAGTTTGCGTTCATTATAATTTTATGAACTCGGCTCAGAGGAAATTTTCAAGCTTCGCCGAAAACATTAACGTAGTATAAAGCGACTCAGAACTCTATCCACAACGGCCGATTAAATCGATGGAGTATGTCAGTTGTTATATTTCATTGACTTCCTAAGTAACCGCAATTTCTACTGATTTGAAATGTGATTTATTTTTACTATAAGAGCAGAGAGCGTTCTATTTGAATCCTGATTGTTGATTCTGTGCTGACTCATACTAATGCTCTTTGCAAATTCATGAATTCAAAAATTTCTATGTCTGCCCGGCTCATGAATTGCTTTCTCACCAACAAATAAAGAGAAAACCAGAGATAAAAAATGGCCCCTAAATATAATTTCTACGCAGCATTATCGCTCGAATGGCATGTGGAATGTTGACGCTTGCCTCATTTTTGCCTGTTTGAAAGGCTAATGAAGAATTTTAAGGTGTAGAATATATGATTGTTGAAATATCACATACTAAAGTAGTGGGTATCATTTGAACGAGATTTCAGTTGACGTAACTAACATTTCAATTTCAAATATTGGAAATGTGTATACTATTGGTTCAATCAGGTCTCCTCATCCAAAGTGGTTCAGAGATTGAGTACACATTTTGTAGAAGGAATTATAATCGTCTGCATATTATTATTATTATTATTATTATTATTATTATTATTATTATTAATTTTTTCTTTGATTTCTGGCGTGTACATATTTTTTTCCGGGACCCGCACAGAGACCTAAGGTTAGAAATGGCATCATGACACTTTCCACTGACAAAAAAAAAGAAATTTCTTAGAAAAGTGTGGGCTGTACTAGTCAGAACAATTTTTTATATCTTTTTGAGGCATGGACTTCCAGGAATCCCTTCAATTAATCTACTGGAATCTTTTCCAACCAATGCTAGGGCTTCAATTACAACAGTGATTGTTTATGTTTCCATGTGCCACATTTTTGAGATTTCTATTTCAAGGTCCTTGTATTTTGATAGCTTTTTGGGATATTATTATTATTATTATTTTTATTTTCTTTGATTTCTGGCGTTTACACATTTCATTCCGGGTCCCGCCCAGGGACCTAAGGTTAGAAATGGCGTCATGACACTTTCCACTGACAAAAAAAAAAAAAAAAAAATTAAATTACATAGATAAAGCCCTTCGTAAAGTGTAGGCTGTACTTGTCAGAACAATTTTTGTATCTCCTTGAGGCATGGACTCAGAAATCCCTTCAATTAGTCTACTGGAATCTTTTCCAACCAGTCCTAGGGCTCCAACTACAACAGGGATTGTTGATGTTCCCATATGCCACATTTTCGAGATTTCTATTTAAAGGTCCTTGTACTTTGACAACTTTTTGAATATCTTCAAAGATACATTGCAGTCAGCAGGGACTGCCACATCAATAAGGAGGCACCGTTTTTGTTTGTGGTCTTTAATAACAATATCTGGCCGGTTAGCCTTGATTGTTCTGTCAGTGTGTATTGTGTAATCCCACAGAATTGTAACAGGTCCTATCTCCGTAACCGGGTCTGGGTGGTGTTCATACCAGTTTCTTTCAGTTTTCTTCCCGTAGAAATTGCAGATTTTCCAGTGCAGATATTGGCCCACTCTGTCATGTCGGGTTTTATATTCAGTGGGTGCGGCACCGTACAACCTGATACAAGATGATCAATCGTTTCTGGATATTTATCACAGAATCTGCATTTTGGGCTGACACAATATTTTAGTATATGTGCTTGATAATTCCTAGTTAGCAAGCATTGGTCCTACGCAGCAAGGATAAAACCTTCAGTTTCCTCTTTCAACCCTGCACTACGTAGCCACTGATGGGTACGGGTTTTGTCGACGTCAGCTTGTTTGGTACGGGCAGAGTATTGGCCATGAAGCGGTTTATCTTGCCATCGCTTCTGTAACTGGTCGGTTGCATTCGTCTTAGGTATCTTTTTTAGGTATTTTGAAGTTTCAGCCGGTGAATTGTGCTGTAGTTGCATCTCTACGTCCATTTGGAACTCCATTTTGAATTTGTTGGCTTCCTTCATTACGGAGTAGAGGCGCTTACTACTTTCATGTTCCTTGACGCATACCATCATCCAGTCTTCTGTAGTTTCCAAATATCTTTGGAGGCCAATTGTTGTAGTTTTGTAGGACAGTTCGAGTTGAACTAATCCTCTGCCTCCTTCGGATCTGGGCACATACAGACGGTCGACATCTGCTTTGGGATGATGCATGCGATAGCAAGTGAGTAGCTTTCTCGTTTTGGCATCCATTCGCTTAATTTCAGCTATGGTCCAGTTAAGGACATTAAAGCTGTATTGCACCACAGGGACAGCCAATGTGTTTATGGCTGATATCCTGTTTTTTGAGTTTAGCTCAGTATTTAGTACCAGACGTACACGCCTGTAGTATTCTTTTCTTATTTTTTCCTTCATTTGCGGGTGTTGTATGCCATCTCCTTCACTAATTCCTAGGTACTTATAAGCTTCACCATGCTCCAGTTCCCTAATCTCTGTGACAAAATCTAAATCTATTAAGGGTGTTTCTGTAATTCTACCTTTCTTGAAAGTTACTTTTTCACATTTATCTAATCCGAAGTCCATACCTATGTCGTCACTGAAGTATTTTACAATATTGAGGAGGCCTTTCAACTCATTGTCGTCTTTGGCAAAGAATTTGAGATCATCCATGTAGAGTAGGTGATTGAATATTTTCTTATTTATTTTGTAACCATAGCTACTGTTGTTCAGTTTATGTGTAAGAGGGATTACGGATAAACAAAACAGAAGGGGTGACAGAGAATCTCCTTGAAAGATTCCACGTCGTATACTCAGACGGTTGGATATGGCAGTGCCCCCGGTATGACTAAGGTATAGTTTGGTGTTCCACATTCCCATGCTGTGCTTAAGGAAATTTAATACCACAGGGGAGACTTTGTACATTTCCAAAGTCTTAAGGATCCAAGAATGTGGAACACTATCAAAGGCTTTACGATAATCAATCCACGCTGCACTTAGATTCCTGCGTCGTCTCCTGCAATTTTCCAGGATCATTTTATTTATCAGAAGTTGATCCTTGCAGCCATATGAACCTCTTCTGCATCCCTTCTGTTCCAGCGGGAGAGTGCTGTTTGTTTCGAGAAAGGAATAAGTACGGTTCGTCAATACAGACGTGATCAACTTATACGTTGTGGAGAGACATGTTATCGGTCTATAATTTTTCGGATCGTCTGTTTCAGTTGTTTTTGGTATGAGGTATGTCATACCTTCAGTAATCCATTCCGGGGTTTTATAGGGATTATTTACAAGCGTTGATAATGTTTTTGCAAGAATTTCATGGGTAGATGTGAGATGATAAAGCCAGAAATTGGGCAACTTGTCACTTCCTGGGGATTTCCATTTTTGGGATTTCGTTAGAGCTTGCCTAACATTATCTGTGGATATATTTTTCCATTCTTGCAGAGGTGTATCCAGCATTCGTTCTTCTTCACGCCGTATCCACTCTGCATTTGGGTTATACTCCTTTGGGCTGCTCCAGATATTTTCCCAGAATGTCTGTACATTATCAATCGATGGTGGCCTTTCTACATGTATAGGTGTTTTTCCAATTTCCCTGTAAAATTTCTTAAGATCTGTTCGGAATATTTTATTTTGGCGATAGAACCGACAACGTTTTTCGTATTGTCTTGTTCTCTGCGCCTTTAGCTGAAGTTTCTGCTTCAGCATTTCCTTGATTGATGGAATATCAATTAGGGATTTAATGTTATATTTCCGCTTGATCTTTTTGAATTTACGTGTGGAAATATTAGGGTTTCTGGTGAGCTCATCTAATATAGAAAGCTCACATCTGATTTGTTGTATTTCTCGAATCAGTTTGGTTTTCCAAGCTGGTTCTCTGTGTCTGTTAATTTTATTTATTGTCTTGACTCCAAGCTTCCGAGTCGCTGCTAAAGCTGTGGCGTATATGACGTTGTTAACTTCTGTGATGTTTCCCGGTGGTTTATCTGTTAACAGTGTTTCCAGAGCAGCATTGTATATTTTCACGATGTGCCTATTGGAGTTCATCATATGGATTTTCGGGAGCTGGTCTCTGTCTGACAATTGTGTGAATGTTACTCTGCTGAGTACTTGGATGACGTTATTTTTCTCTTCGGTGATTTCAGCTTCGTGGTTTTCAAGGAATTCTAACTTATTGTCACTGAAGATGACTCCAGGTGCAGTTTCTGGAGGACTGTAGGTTGTGTTTAAGGTAGAGTCTTGGGTTTCATTTCCTGGGAGATTATTTCGTATTTCATTCTCTCCAGCGTCCACCCCATACTCTGTTGCATTCCTTATTTCTACATTCGTCTCAATAGAGTTTGAGTGATAGGTCATAGTATTTTGTCTTCTGTCTAATTTTATCTTATCTATTTCTGCCTTTGAGAGTCTGTTGTTTCGCATGATGTCCCTACGGACATTGGCAAGCATGTTTGGATTGAGGTTAGGTCTTATTTATTATTATTATTATTATTATTATTATTATTATTATTATTATTTCCTTTGATTTCTGTTGTATTCACATTTCCTTCCGGGTCTCAACCAGAGAGCTAAGGTCAGAAATGGCTTCATGACATTTTCCTGTGATCCTTTTTGTAAAAAATAAACAAACAAAAAACGAAAAAGACGAAAAAAAAATAAGATCACACACATTTTGCATAAATAAAGCTCTTCGTAATATTTGAGCTGTCCTTGTGAGTAGAATTTTTTTTATGTTTCTTAAAGCCATGGGCTATCAGGTAATCTCTTCAACGAGTCTATCGGAACATTTTCCAACAAATCCGAGGGCTTCAGGTACAACTGGAATTAATGATCTCCTCTTGTGCTATTTTTGAGATTTCCATTTTAAGAACCTTGTATTTTGATATATTTTTTTGAAGATCTTCAAAAATACATTTAAATCTGCACAGACTGCCATGTTATTGTGGTCTTTGATAACGATGTCTGGACGATTAGCTCTGATTCTTCTCTTTGTCTATTATTATTATTATTATTATTATTATTATTATTATTATCCTTTTATTTTCTATTTAATACAAGTCCTTCTGCTTATTACAATGTCGTGAATAAGTTTGTGTTCAAAATTGATTTATTGATTTGTAGTTTATTTTAAGCCAGAAAATATTTTTTTTGAGATAATAACGAGGATGCTGTGCATGCCATTTTCGGTATGAGGCGCACAAGGACAATGACGTATTTTTCCAATGACTTTACTTTTCAATCTCAACGCTTCGACCATTGTATTCATTCTGATTAATGTTTGGAAAATCAGATATTAAATAGTCAACAATCTCAACATTTTCATATCATTATTATTATTTTATTTCCAATGGTTTCTGGTGTATATCCATTTCTTTCCGGGTTCCGACCAGAGACCTAAGGTCAGAAATGATATCATATTTTCCACTGAACAGTTTTGAAAAAAATCGCATTTACATATATAAAGCCCTTCGTAAGGTGTGAGCTATACAAAGTTTTGTATTTAAGACAAGGGCTACTAGGGATTCCTTCAATAGTACCTTTCCAACCAATCCGAGGGAATTTTTGGTGAACTCATGCGCCACATTTTAAAGATTCCGATTTCACGGTCCTTGTATTTTGATAGTTTTGCCGAAGACCTTCAAAGATACATTCTGAAGGGACTACTATGTCAATAAGGATGCGCGTTTTATCTTTGCGCTCACTAATCACGATGCCAGGGTGATTAGCTTTGATTGTTCTGCCTGTATGTATTGTAAAGTCACATAAAATTGTTACAGGTCCTATCTCTGGAACCAGATCTGGGTGCTGTTCATACCAATTTCTTTCAGTTTCATTTCCACTGATATTGCAGATTTTCCAATGCAGATATTGGCCCCATTCTGTCATGCCGGGGTTTATATTCAGTGGGTGCCAATACCGTGCAACCTGATACAAGATGGTCAATTGTTTCTGGATATTTATCTCAGAATCTGCATTTTGGGCTAACACAATTTTTAAGTATGTGTGATTTTTAATTTCTAGTTAGCAAGCATTATTATTATTATTATTATTATTATCTCCTCTTTTTTTCTTTCATCGTCCTTATCCTCTTCTTTTTTCTCCTCTTCTTCTTTCTCCCCTTCTTCTTCTTCTTCTATTTTTCTTTCTCCTCTTTTTCATATTCGTCCTTTTCTTCTTCTTCTTCCTCCTCTTCTATTCTTCTTCTTCTTCTTCTTCTTCTTCTTCTTCTTCTTCTTCTTCTTCTTCTTCTTCTTCTTCCCCCTCTATATGTTGTGTTCCTTCAGGACGTGCGTGGTCATAGAACTTCTCAATTTCCTGTTCTTTCTAGCACAGTCCTATAATCGGGAATCCCATTGGTCAAACCTGATGTTGGTATTGAATAGACTATTAATGGCTTGTGAGATAATTTCATCACAGGTTACGAAGGAATTGTAATAATAATTTGGAGAAATCAGAATTATTTATGAGTAATAAACAAAACTCTTTTTTAACAGTGAGGTTCAACCTGTAAAAGGCCAGAGAGCTACTCGAGGTAGAGGGTTACGTTAAGGGGTGGTTTATTTTGATAGAAGGGAAAGAAAACTATTAAATCTAGACTTGCACAGGGTAAGAGTGTAGTGATCGGGGAAACATTCTCATGGGAGTCGATTCCACAGAGGAATTGTTCGCGGGAAGAAGCTGTTAAATATGCGGATGGAGTGTGAATGGTTTGCGTCTATGTAAGTGGCATAGCGGGTCCTAGCTGTAAAGGTCAAACCTGGCGTAACCAAGGAATGTCGTTCGTCCGATCAATTTCGATGGAAGTACCGATAGAGCAATGAGAGGTACGCTACACACCGCCTGAGAGAGAGAGAGAGAGAGAGAAAGAGAGAGAGAGAGAAAGAGAGGGAGAGAGAGAGAGAGAGAGAGGGGTTGTAGAAATGAAAATAATTCTTCTCCAACAAAGACTAGGAGACGCTTTTCACTCTGTCGATACTGGAAAGTTAGGGCCGGCCAGCTCCCGTTCAGATAAGGAACAAGTACTTCATTTTAGGCTTGATCTAGGCTCTTAATCTAGGTTCAAAGTTTACGTCCTCATCGCTTCTTATGAGGCTCGATAAACGCCATTATGCATGCTTTGAAATCGGGCGTACAGATATTGCTTTACGGTATATGCTATCGGTAATCGAATTGGTACCATATATTAAGTTTAGCTTGGTCTGACACATGTACACAATAGTAAGACACCCAGTAAGGATCGAACTCACTCGTAATGGCATGCAAGAGAAACTTTCTAAAAAAACGCTCTACGGTAGGCGTTGTATATAAATAAGCTTAAGTCAACCTAAAATGAACGAAAATATAAAAAAAACAATAAAGATCAAGTACAATATACAAGTTATTCTTTTTTCTATTCCCTCTTTCTTTCTTTTTTTCCATGTATTTTTTCAATCTCTTACATTTTCTTTTTATTCTTATCCATTTCCTTGATTATATTCTATTATTTCTATGATTCTTGTGATTCCTTCTAAGTTCGTAGCCTCGAAGATATTCCAGAAAGAAAAATCTTTACATTATTTTTTTATTTTTACATTGCATAGTACGAAAACCTTGTCAAAGAGAAATTCGATATTTCTGTCTAGCTTTGGATAGTATCGATATTTGACGAAAAGTGTATCGTTTAGTAATTTGAAAAAGGGGTTTAAGAAAGCTTAACGGTGGGCCAAAATGCTTAGCTAATTAGAAAGCCCATTTGCTGCTTTAGTATGGCCTTAATTCCCAGGTGGTCAAATTAATCCCTTTCGGAACAACGAATCAAACGTTCATCAGAATTTCATGCAAACAGATTCACTTAAAAGAACATGAAATATTCATTCGCTTCGGGCGTTCCTTTTCTTTGTTTTCAACCTTACTTCTTGAATTCCATTCTCCATCAGTTGTCTTTATCTCAATCTATCTCACAGCGATTTACCTTCTCCTCTCTACAGCAATAGCCACGATCTAAATGGGCCAGATAATCTATTAAATAGATATATATTAAATCTTCTTTCATTATCGACCTGAATCCTTTCATATTTATCTATCCCTATATATATATATATATATATATATATATATATATATATATATATATATATATATATTGAGTCGGGTTTCGTTCCTAGCTAGAGGCAACCGGACGTCTAGCCACACTGTTAAATTGTGATAAAGCGAAACAGTCTGTCTGTGGATGACAATATATATATATATATATATATATATATATATATATATATATATATATATATATATATATATATATATAAAAGCGTATTTGGAGATATCTACTTATCTATTTGAATGCTGCCTCTTCAAATACGCTTAAATGTATCTATCTATCCATATATATATATATATATAGAGAGAGAGAGAGAGAGAGAGAGAGAGAGAAAGAGATATATGTCTAGGCAACTATCAATTTGAATCTGTAGATATATATCTATGCAAATCGACTCATTTCTTTCTCTCTATTTATCTATCCATTTAATATTGTTCGAAATGTCTATATGTATATATCTATACGAATCTGTTGATATATCTCTGTGTAAATCAGCTCCTCTCTATCAAAATATCTAGCGATATATATATATATGTGTGTGTGTGTGTGTGTGTGTGTGTGTGTGTAACTCTATCTCTATTTAAAATTATGCGAATCCGCTGATATCTATCTCCTTGAATCTCTGGATATATGCTTATGCAAATCAGCTCATATCTGTCTCTCTATCGATTTGAATCTTTTTATATACGTTTATTCAAAATCGTTCTTATCTATCACTATCTATTTGAATATGTTGTTACATATATATATATATATATATATATATATATATATATATATATGCAAATCCGCTCATATCTATTTATCTATATATTTATTTCCCCTCATTGTCGGATTGCCGCGTAACTGAGTCGCTGGCCTGTTGTTTTTCCGCTATCTGACTAGAAAGCTGGATAGAGATAAATTCATTCATGTGTAGCGTGTCTTGAGCAAGTCGCTCTGATATTGTCTCTTTACCTCCAGCTCAAACCGTATACGATGCCCAAAGCTTTGTCTTCAATCTAGAAAGCCTGTCACTCAGCAATAACGTGTCAGCACTGCGTCTGCTGGATCCATAGCTTTCGGGCCCAGCCTACCATATTATGCCAGACAGTTGTTACCCTAACAAAAAGGTTAATCTGCATTTTTTTAACCTGTCCATAACATAACTTATGGTGTATCGCCTGATTTGATGTGTGTAGAGTGTGGAACCACTGCTTAACTGCTGCTGTTTTCAGCTTCATTCTGAATGGAGGTGGTCGAACTTGTCTGGGTCCCAGCTATGGGCAAATAATGAACTCTTCCAAGCAAAAAACGAAACACTATAAAAGTATAACAATATACGTTTATAGTAGAAATACCAGCAATACATCTATACAGATATAAAGGGCAGTGGTGTGTGTGTGTGTGTGGGGGGGTGTTTTGTGTGTGTGTGTGTGTGTGAGAGAGAGAGAGAGAGAGAGAGAGAGAGAGAGAGAGAGAGAGAGTCCGGCTAAAACTAAAAATTACAGTAGTTCAGACAAAGTAAATATATATACAGGTTTATTTTTCCCCAAGCCAGATGTGATCGTATGATTTGCATTTACGAAGATATTTTAAATAAAAAGGCATTAGAATGCATTGGAAATTCTCAGAATTAAAAAGTAAAAACGATCGGTAATAATTCTTATTCCAGATCAGGATTACAGTTTGCTTTTACTTTTTAATTCTGCCAAACCCTATACATTGATGTATTTTTTAAAATTTCTATTCTCTTGAATTCATTTTCACATCTATTAAATAAAAGCTTTAAAACAATGAATATTAAAACAAATTAAAAAGAAGGCGAATATTATATACAATTATTTGACACAAAGTTTAATATTTATTTATTCAAATGTTCAAGTGTGCGTGTGTGTGTGCGTGTGTGTCCGGCTAAAACTAAAAAAACTACAATAATTAACGTTTGTATGTGTGTAATATTGACTTATTAATATTTTTCGGCCATCTTAGCTCTATCTATAAAAGACAGGATGTGTGTGTGTGTGTGTGTGTGTGTGTGTGTGTGTGTGTGTGTGTGTGTGTGTAACGAATGCACGGCCGCAATTTTCGATGGATTTGCACCAAAATTTACATGCACATGCTCCAAGTTAACCGACTTTGCATTTCCCAATTCGCATCGATAGTGGAAATGATCGATTTTTTCATGCTTCTACGGCAGTTTTCATGTAGTTTGCGGCAATTTTCTAATCGTCAGAGTGAGAACCAACAGCTGACTGACACGAATGTTAACTAGCATGCTAGCATGCAAAAATATTTGATAGCCGCATTCATCACAAGTGGGAAAAATTTAAATCTGCATGGCACTTTACTCCAATTGGCTCATTCGCTTGCTTAAACTCAACGTTGATTCTCATTCCGCAGAACTGGGTTGGGTGTGAAAAAGTATTTGTTGTTAACATTCTTTTTTCATTCGATTTTTCCAGTTACAAGTCCTTTTAAAGCTGATCGTTTTGTGTTCATTTTCTTTAGTTCTTTTTCGTAACAGATTTAATTTTTAGTATAGAGCTTAGAAAATATTCTCAGTGTGAGATAGGCAAGGAGTAAGGCATATAGCAACATCAGCACGGAAAAGGGCACTCTTTTAAAGGCAAGGAAGGGCGAAAATATTTTAAGTCAAGTGCTGTATGAGTCGTACGATTTTTAAATCAAGCACGGGCAACGCCGGGCCATGCTGCTAGTGGAAAATAAAAAAGTTTTCTTTTTCTTTTCAAATACAAAGTTAACTTGATATTTAAACATAATTGCTTTTCTAAGAAAACCAAATTAGCGATGTATCTTGTTTCTATTCTCTTTCAGAATAATTAGTAATTAAATTTACTTTATTATGTTTCCCTTTTTAAAGTAATATTTAAAAGTAAAAACTTTATTTGCTTAAAAATATCTAAATTCCCCTCCAAAATAAATAGTAAATAATTATTTTCGAAGAAGTAAGACTCACTATAGCTTTTTCGAGAAAAAAAAAACATGATTATAATTAAATATGCTTAAATATATCTTAATTGAAGTTTATTTAATTTTTATTACTAATAATTCGAAAAAAAGGTTAATGAACTTTTTTGATTTGTTTGAAAACAACATTAACAGAGCATTTGTGTTAGTATTTCAATCGAAAAATAAAATATCTTTTTAAATAAAAATATGGGCGTGATCAGTAACCTAATCCCTAACCACTGAGCTTAGTGTTTCTAGTGCGATATTTTCCTAAATTTAGTTGTTTTGTAGCAAACAAAAAAAAAAACAATGAAGTTTATTTTTTAATGATTGAATAAAAATATTTTCTGTAAGTTGGCTGAAAAATATCAATAAATTGTCAATAATAAACTATTATTCAGAGATCTTAGAACCTACGCCGGGTATCCCCCTTAGTTTTATATATATATATATATATATATATATATATATATATATATATAACCAAATGAACAATAATATATATTTACACTAAAATCACCAACAGTACATGTTTAGAGTAAAATGACCAGCAATACATTTTAAAGCAAAAAATTAACAACAATACATTTTATAGTAAAATTATCAACTATACATTTTATCTGTAGTTGATTTGATTTGATTTGATTTGGTTTGGTTTGGTTTGGTTTGGTTTGGTTTGTTTTACACCATATCAACCTCAATGGGTTATTTAATGGTGACAATTTTTATCGCTGGTATTGTTTTGTCAAAAATCTATTTCTGGTAATAATGTTTTCCTTCAGAAGTGTATTGCTGGTAATATTATTTTTTCAAAAACGTATTGTTGGTAATTTTTTTCCAAAAATGTATTTCTGGTATTAAAACCTATTTTTACACTTTCATAGTGTTTTGACCCCAGTTTCGAGGTCAACTATTTGCCCATAGCTGGGACCATAACAGGTGCTACCACCACGGGTCTGGGTTTACCTGGGAACACCAGCAATAAAGAGGTGGTTCCACGCTCCCCAAAAACTCCTGATCAGAGGTCGTGCTACTGGACGCAGTTTATCGTCTTACCCAGGACGCGGATGTAGTTTATCGTCATACCCAGGACGGAGGTGTAGTTGAAGCCATACAACTGTGTTCAAAATATATTTAGTTGAAGCTATAAAAGTGTGTTCAAAATATTTAGATTTCAGCATTAAATAATCCACAGAGGTGTTGGTATGCCGCTAAACAAAATCAACCAATCAACGTAATGGAAGAAACATGGCGTCTGCCAGGTGTGAAGGTCTGAGTTGGTCGATGTAAAGAACAGAATTGATCTGAATGTTCAGCATGAGAATAGCGTAAAGTAGCAATAGGCTTATAATGTTGCGAATGTGGAAAAGCGGCTGCAGAGTGGAGAATATATATACCTCTACAAGACTGCGTAAATATTTTGAACTCTGTCAAGGCTAGTGGTGATTTAGCAGCTCCATTCCAGTATATTCTAGATCGATAGAAAGAAAGAACTATCTTTCTCGTCTCTTTAGTAATGGATTGTATATATGAGTTACCCTTAAGATATGAAGGAAACATTTGAGTCTTATCGAGAGTGAATCCGTTCATTCGTGGAGAAAACTTAGGCTCTAAACGGTGACGAGGAAATGATACGAGCTTAGTTTTTTGAGATATTGAAATCAAGTTGTTTCCCTCATTGGGTTCTTAGAACTAGAAGGGAGGTCAGATGCAAGGCTCCAATCATCTTGATCTTTGAAAGTATGGCTGTAAACAGTGGTATCATCTGCGTTGTTGCTAATTAATGATCTGAGACTATTCCAAAGTAGATCGTTAATAAAAACAGAACCGGGGAGAGAGCCTTAGACGACGCCAACATTGATCGCACACTCTTCAAAAGACCAGGAATTCACAACGGCCATCAATAAAAAAAAGTTAAATTTTTATATTTGCCACATAAACACTACTCTCTCTTGTAGGTTGAATTGTCACAGTCAGTGCATATCGATCTACACATCACAAACAGCTAAAATGCAACTATGAACATAAGACAAATATTGGATAATATGAAAGTACAATAGAATTCGGACTGCAAGAAACGATAAAACATCTACATAAAATGAGTACTAAAATTTACACACAGACTTAGCCTGAGCAATTAGGTGACATATTAATTGTGGGTTCAATCCCTGGGCCGGACATCGTGTACCTGGACCAAGTGGAAACGAAGCGAACAATAAGTGTACAACTACAAAAAAAAAAAAAAGAAAAATGAACGAGATCACGACGGAACGAGATCTGACGGAACGAGATAATGACGGAACGAGAAAACGTCCCCTCGTAGATTGAATAAAGGGTCAATTTCTTAAAGGTTACTCGGAATAACAAACCTAATGAAGTTCAGAAACCACAAGGAGCGAAACGTGATATCAACAACAAAAATGAAGAAAATCGTCTAAGTGTAAATAATGTAAATAATGTCTTTATTTTAATTAATTGCTGGTAAATAAGTACAGCCATGTATAAATTACTTGAAGCAAAAACTAATAATTCCGTTATCTTTACAGTGACTCGGAGACAAAAGAACACAATACACATTTAACCCAGTCACACTTGATAGAAACAAAAATATACACGCACAAATGAAAAACAAAACTCATGGCACATATTAAATTTACTTATTCCTTACTATCCATTTTTGTTTACATGCATTATATATATATATATATATATATATATATATATATATATATATATATATATATATATATAGAGAGAGAGAGAGAGAGAGAGAGAGATAGATAGATACAGATATAAATATAGATATATAGATAGATAGATCGATAGATAGATATTATATATATATATATATATATGTGTGTGTGTGCTTGCGTGTAGTGTGTGTGTACCACGAATATAATAATAATAATAATAATAATAATAATAGCTGGTCACTCGTATTCGAGGATACTCCTCTACTATGGCGGCTAGCCATTTCCTATCGCAGACTCGCACTCAGAGACGTTTGTGTTTGTTCAAAACCCACACAGCATTATATATCTGCATGCATTATATATATATATATATATATATATATATATATATCCATTAGGACGAACTTGGTAAACCGAATGGGTAATTCTAAGGAGGATGAAATCCTGAGATCTCAATGTGAATACAGAGCTAATATTTCAATTCCAACAACGAAATGAAAGGAAAATGATTTTTCCTTTCATTTCGTTGTTGGAATTGTTACCTGATGATCCGGAGTCCTTTAAAAGGATTTTGGTGAAATAAATTATTGTAATGGTACCTTAAAGTGGTCTGTTTTTCATTAAATTCATATATATATATATATATATATATATATATATATATATATATATATATATATATATATATATAAGTGTATGTGTAAATACTAACAATATATATATATATATATATATATATATAAGTGTATGTGTAAATACTAACAATATATATATATATATATATATATATAATATCTGCCCACTCGTATTCAAGGATACCCGTCTACTATGGCGTCTAGCCAATCCCTATTGCAGACACACGCTCAGGCATACTTGTAAAATCGCTTAAACTGCACCACTGATATATTATCGATTATTAAGGAATTATTTAGATATATGAGTAATTTATCTCCCAGACGTATTCTTCTCGCTTTCTTTGATAGTCTACATTCGGAAAAGACGAACGTCCACCTTACTGCGTTGAATATACCAGAATGTGTTCTGTTGAAGAGAAATAAAAAATTCACTGTGAATAAAGACTGAATATTTAATGATTTTCTAGCGTCTTTGCGTGACTCAAGCCCAATTTTAACAAAGTGTGGTTGGTGTAGATATCTGATCAAATACTACTTCTGAAAATATCTTGTGACTAGGCCGAAAGATTACAACGCGCACTTGTCTCGGACTCGGAGACAAACGAAAAAGACACACATTTAACCCGGTCACTCTTGATAGAAACAAAAATATACATCCATAAATGAAAAATAAAACTCATGGCACCTATTAAATTTACTTATTCCTTACTTATCAATTTGTGCTTACATACCTTATATATATATATATATATATATATATATATATATATATATATATATATATATATATATATATATATATATATATATGTGTGTGTGTGTGTGTGTGTGTGTGTGTGTGTGTGCATGGATACCGTGAGTGTTTACACACACAAACACACACACACAGACACACACATATATATATATATATATATATATATATATATATATGTGTGTGTGTGTGTGTGTGTGTGTGTGTGTGTGTGTGTGTGTGTGTGTGTGTGTGTGTGTGTGTGTGCATGGATACCGTGAGTGTTTACACACACAAACTCACACGCACAGACATATATATATATATATATATATATATATATATATATATATATATATATATATATGTGTGTGTGTGTGTGCATATATATGCATGGATACCGTGAGTGTTTACACACACACACAAAACACACACACACACACATATACATATATATATATATATATATATATATATATATATATATATATATATATAATAGCTGGCCACTCCTATTCGAGAATACCCATTTACGATGGCGATTAGCCCATGCCTATTGCTGGATTCAACACCCACATATCCCACCTGTGGTTTATACTGCAACTATGTTGAGCAGAGTTTAGTTACAGTTTCTGGGAAAGAGTGTGTTATCTAGCGTGATCAAAAATCAAGGCCATCACGCTCAAGCCCTCGGGCACGATGACTTATGATTTTTGTGCTAGCTCAGCTATCGAGAGCCCCAAGCGTTCTGACAGAAGGCTTGGGTCAACCCATGGTATGATCTTCAGGCTCTTTCCAAAGTTGCCGCACGCTTGGTTCGTCCCCGCTCTAGAGTAATAACATCAGGAAGTGTCTTTCCTGACAAATTGACCATACGGAGATTCGAACCCGTATCTCAAGATCAGAAAACGATCATTTTTTACCACTATATATATATATATATATATATATATATATATATATATATATATATATATATATATATATATTTCCGTGTTTCGGCACTATGTTATACCTCTTCAGAGCATTGCCTGAGAAGTACAAAGTTGTGCCAAAACACGAAAGATATTGCATAGCTATTTCAACATGTTTTTGTTATAATATATATATATATATATATATATTTAATTTACTCATTTCTTACACACACATATATTTAACTTATTTGTTTAAATGTTATTTTTAAATGGTTACTCATATTTTAATAGATACACTGTATTTATTTATTTATTATACACCATATCTATTTATTTACACCTACCGGCCTAAATATTCGAAAAATCTTGTTAGAAATATATGTGTCCTCCGGCAAGATTCGAACCTGCATTAGATCTGATGTGCCTTAGCCCACTCGGCCACGTAGGAGGACGCATATTTTTCTAAGATTACTGTTTAATAAATTTATATTAAATTAAATAAAAATATATCGTTTGCAATCCATTTCTATATATATATATATATATATATATATATATATATATATATATATATATATATATATATATATATATACGCAAATTGCCATGGGGCAGCAGTATGTAATTCTAATCGTACATGGCACCACGACCAGACTGACATCAATTGTTCTTTGACATATGGTGAGTCAGTGAAAACACCGGCTAGCCTGATCACGACAAGTTTATGTAAAATATCTGACTCCGAGTGAAGCATCATACTCGGTGCGATAGACATAAGACTATTTCATTTCTGAAATTATGAAGACATTTCAAATTCTGCAATCTGAGGTGTCACATGTGTGCCGGTAATAACTAATGGATGACATTGAAAACTGTCCATGTGTCGTTAATGATCGTGATCCAAAGCATCAGTCTAGAACTGTCTGTGGTAACAGACAAACGGCACTGACTCATATAAACGACAACTTTAAATGCAGAATATACTCGATGTACATCGAATCAGTTTAGCGTTCTTTACCTTCCAGTGTGTCATATTACCACCACGGCACAAGCACCTAAACTTGACCCTTGACTGGATGGCAACGTGAGATGTGGGCCAGTGACGTAGCTAGAGTAAACGTCACCCGGGGCGGTCCGCTCAAATGTCACCCCAATGACCACAATTCACCCTATGCTGAATGGTTAGCTGTAGCTAAATTTTCATACATGCTCTACCTCTACTTTGCTCTACTGACCGGTACGTTACTGTTTACATGGATGATCCAAGACAAAATCCAATACCACAAAATAATCAGTTCAAATCAAAAGATTTTTAAAATGCAACTGTTCACTTTCAGAACAACTAAATACAAAACACGGCAATACACAAAAGAATGACATTCGATACTATGGTCTTAGAATGAATGTTTTCTTGTTTTCATTGTGGCAAACTGGTCAATGACATCGTCAAAATCTGTTTGTCTTGTAAGCTCGTTTTCAATGGACAGCACAGCCAGATCCGACAGTCTCGACTGGCTCATGGTTGACGTAATTTTCTGTTGCTAATTTTCCGGTGTTCAATTTTCCGTTGCATCATTTTCTGGGTACCATTTAATTATCAATGATGTTTGAAAGTATTTTTCTTGGCAAAAAATGTTCTATTTAATTTTTAAGCATTTTTTGGAACATTGTAAATCAACTGCATTCTTTTAAAGGTTACCTAGAGAATTTATGCAAGTTTATTTTTTTTTCTTTACACAAGTAAAATAAATTTACATCGTATTTTAATGTTATTATGATTTTAGTTTTAGTGATAATTTAAAAACAATATATATTTATCATTAGGACCAATAATGGAAAAGTAAGTTAAAAATTTAAAAGAATCGTTTTTGCAATCGGAAAATAGACACAATTTTTTCCGATACCTATACCGTTTCCGATAACCCCAAAAAGTTCCGATTTTTCCGATTCTCGATTCCGATTCCGATTAATCGTCCCAACACTAGTAGATATATTCAAAATTATATCACTCACTCAATGGACAATTGTATCTCATCGAATTGATACACAGGCAAGACTGAAATTGTTGCACTTTTGGTTTCGTATTTCGCTTTGTTGTTATTAATGATGCAGAGTTAAAACACCATATCATCCGATAAAATGTTACAACAATCTCTCTTGTTAGTTACCAAGATTGTAGCAACTGAAACACATGAAAGCTGAAAACATTGCTATTTTTCCTACTCACAAATTTCCCGACTATTTATTAGAACATTTCTGACGGGGGGACAAAACTGGGGGGTCATAAATTATTTCTAGGGGGTCATATGCCCGCCTGCGAAACCCTGTGTCTCCACCACTGTTTTCAGGCTATTTTTGGCACCTTAGCCTGGTTGAAAAATTTTGTTGAGGATGACATAGTGTCACCCCTCCTGTGCTGGCACCCGGGGCGGTCCGAAAGAACAGAAATGTGTTCATACAACTGGATTTGCAAGCTTATAAAATCTTAAATACCTACATGAATTTATTCATATTTATGTAAAATTTGTCATAGGCGATTACTGTCTGGCCTTCTGCCTATAGTCTTTGACGTTGACAGATTTTTCTAGAATATTGTTATTCATATTGCTTATTCTTTAGACACTGTAGATTCTTCCTTAAAACAGATCCTCCCCAGTGCACTTAAACCGAAGATTGATGTAACTCAGATATTTTAAAGCCAAAGTAAATGAAACAAAGATTTTGTTTATCCATTATCTCAGATGATTCTTAACGGAAGGGTAACATTTTTATTTAAACTATTTACTTTGATCGGGCTGTTGTCCTCATCTTTGCTGTCACATCCACGGCGTTTCGGCCGTTGTACGACGCGGCCTTCTTCAGTTGAAATTTGTTGGAGTTTTGAACTGAAACCGCTATTTTGGTCAGGGGTTAGATTGTACTGATTCTATGCCTTTGGATATCTCAGTTTTAGTTCATTAAATACAATACCTCATCTCAGAAATATAGACAGATGATAACAATTTAGTTTCTGTTTAAATTCTCCTGAATATTTCATTCTAATCATAAAGGAGAACCTTTTCTCGATAACATTTACAGACTCCCGTGTGAGTGCTTCCCTAAACACAAGAACCTTAACCTCTTCAATCAAGAGTTAATCTATATCTATCCTTCTTTTACTTATGATATTCACTTTCTTCCAGTTTCTCTTCCATTCTTATCACACATTTTATTCATTCAACCACAATAAATAAGAATCATAATTAAACATCTGAAACATGGTATCACCATAAATGAGAATCATAGTTAAACATCTGAAATATGGTATCATCATAAATGAGAATCATAGTTAAACGCCTGAAATATGGTATCACGATTATCTTAAACACTGACTTATAACTGAAAAGATAAATGCTATACCAGTGTTCTGGCTAAAAGAGGGCTTTGTTATTTGAAAAGAAAACCTCATGATTAATATATTTCAACATTTATATGATATTCAAGAAAGAGGAAGAGAAAGTCAAAAGAAAACTTCTTCTTCTTCTTCTTCTTCTTGTATGTGCTGTGTCAATTCAGGACGTTGGCGATCATGGTTCTCCACAATTTCCTGTCTTTTCTAACTCTTCATTTTGTACTTTTGCTATCTCACCGAAACGTTTATCTGTCATCCATTTACTCAAACCGACCGCTCTTAGGTTTGTGTGTGTTGCTTTCCTGTGGCATTCTTACCTTCAAGTTATCATGTGAGCAACGAATTTTCAAACCCCGCTTTTCTCATTATGTACCTCCAGAAATTTCAACTGTCTCTTCCTGATGTTAAGAATCCTTTCTGTCGCCATTGTTTCTAGAACTTCCTCGTTGCTCACATTCTCGGTCGAAGGTATTCTCAGCGACCTTCTGTAGAATCATATTTTTGTTGCTTCTAGTCTCTTCTTCATTTGTGGGGAAATTCGACATGTACATATGGATATATAAATAAAAAAATATGGCTTTCGTGAATAGTACAGATCTGCCTTCTCGTTAACAGTCCATGGTCGGTGTCCGAACAAATGTATATTTCAGAATTTGGAGATTTGATAGATTGACGCTACACAAGCTTCCAACAAGAGTGATTTGTTAATATATATCTAAAATAAGTCTAATTAATAGTTACTATATATCTAAAATAGGTAATAGTTAATACATTTTTTATATATTTATTTTCGTCTTAACACGCTGCATAAGTTGTATTTATTTTAATCGTAAAAACAATGTAAATTTCTAATTATTTTAAGGTTGCATTTTCTTTTTTTTCTTATTTTTTTTTCTTTACAAACAGTAATTATTAGTTGGGGAGATGAAAATTGAAAAAAAAGTAAAAAGTAAAAGAAAAAAACTGGAAAATACATAATTACCTTCTAAGTGTCCGACGAGTATCTCAAAAAAAAAAAAAAAAAAGTAAAATTCCCCCATAAACAATTTAAATAGAGCTCACCCCATTGCGATTGGCTGTTGGTCAACTTCCAATCAAATGCGTGGCAGAGGGGTATGGTTTGCCTATAATATAAGTCAGTGTCTGCAGGCTGTCAATTTAGATAGTGGGGGGGGGCATCAGAGACTGATCAGCTCTGATGGGGTCGATTTGGTGAGGGGAGTATGATGTTTGAAAGACTCGAAACTGCCAAATGACCCAATTCGAAACATCACTGACGACGACCTCTAGCCCTAAAGAGCGTATATTCAAAGTATCTAAAATATGTCGTTTTCTCAGTTCGTATTAACTTAAAAACAACTAGAATAATGTTTTGTGTGAATCTGCTGGCTTACGTCTAAGGGGACTTAATTTTCTAAATTATGCAAGACTTCCACCAAATTGTCCTTTCATTATAGTTGCAAAATTCTATTTTCAAAAAATATATAAATAACTATTCTCTTGCTTGTTTTTCTTGTTGTTGTTTTTTTTTTACCAATACTCTAATTCTATTATTGATTGTCTGTTCCTTTTTATTTGATTTTAGAAATTCGATTTTTCTTTATAAAATCATAATATTTGAACAATTGATCTTTAATAAACGGTTTGCAATTCGAAATTAATATATTAAATAAAGCCAAATTCTCAAAATAATGAATCGTTTGACTTACGCTATGTCTTTGGTATTTTGTCAAGTCTAGCTATTTGTCCTTTGATGTTAAATTGGTTTATCATCAGCGAGTATTCTGCTAAAAGAAAACAACTGCGATTAAATGTCTGAACAAAAATCAAACAAAGTACACGATCTGTGAACAGAATTAGAAAATCGAAGGTAATTATTAATACCACTTCCAAATTCAATGCAAAACGCAAGAATTCATTACGTCCATCATTTTGTTGATAAATAATTCTTATAGATTTTACTGCCACTATAAAATACAAGAATAACAAAGATGTGGATTGGACTCGGATCTTTCTATTAACCTCGTCACGAAGCTGAAGGAAGTTTAATTTTACTTTCGCATATGAGTTAAATCTTTAGATAATGATTATCTTGACTATCAGGAAATTTTATATAAACTCTATCTTACTTTAGAAGTAACGATTTCATTTTAGTGTTCGACTCCATTTTGGTTTTATATGGCTTATATTTACTAATGTTTTATTTCATTGATTCCATGATAGACATTAAAACATTTGTTTTACTAAAATTCTTCATTTTCAAATTTGTTTTAGAATATTATATTTTTTACTGATGGACAATTGTTGACTTTGATAATTAAAATATTTAATTATTGCCATATATATATATATATATATATATATATATATAATATAAATCATTAAGAAAGATACAAATTTAAGGTTCCATTTATATATATATATATATATATATATATATATATATATATATATATATATATACTTTATTTTAGGATATCCCATCAAAAACATGAAAGCACTACACAAGTGCAATCACGTGTCGATGCCTATAGAAATATATAGATTTTATAAATTCGATCTTTCTTTATAAAGAAATATATATACACCGAAAAGTGATTGAATTTGTATACTATTTTACATGTTCTTGATGTAATATCCTTAAATAAAGAATATTGCCCTCTTTTAAATTGAATGTTACGAACGTTTAAATTAGATTCTATTCATTCTCCTTCACATGGACACACACACACACACACGTATATATATATATATATATATATATATATATATATATATATATATATATATATATATATATATATATGATGATATTTAGCTTTTTGTTAGTTTTTTTTTTTTTTTTGGCAATCCAATGAAGAAAACTGGATGCTATGCGAAAAGTCATATAAGTTTCCATCGATGAAGTAAAGTTTTGCCATAATTCATTTTGTAGACTAAAAAACTTCCCTACATAAACATATATAAACTGTGATCCTGATTATTCGTTCCCTAATATGATTCCTGGTTCCCTAAAATTGGATTACTAGTTTTAGAGCAGCAGCTTTTTTCGAATTAAGACGGGAAACCTGATTTGTTTCAAGACTTTAGCGTCGGCTAACCGTAACAAACTTCCGCAATTCTATCTTGACATTGGGAAATTATATGGTCATAATTTCAGTACATCTAACGATGTTTTAAATCCATGCAATTATATCAGATATCGGCTTTATAATACATAAAAGTCTGGCATTGGATCGGCTATTCTGATCTCTCAAGTTTCTTCGTTGAAACATTTAAAATACTTTCTTCTGAGACAAATATTTCACCAAAATTGACGTTAAGCCATGAGAGTGGCGCCAATTAAAATAAGAGACGAAGAGTATCTTTCTATGATGCAATGATGAAACAGGATCTTCTTTCCTTGAAAACGATAGATTGACAGACGTCCTTCATTATTTAAGAATATGTAACATAAACTCAGAATCAGCAGAGTTGTGTATCTTTTCAAAAAACCCTAGAAATGTTAACTAGAAAGATGATCTAACATGTCAATTAGTCAGTAATTTCTGATATTTACTGTGTTCTCAATTCGCGCTAGTTTAAAGCAAAATGAATGTAATTTTGTGCCAATCTTCCAATTTAAATGCTGGCTTATGACTAATGTAATGAGTTTATCTTAACCATCAAACATCTAAAGCAACTTTCAAATAAATTATATTCTGCAATGAATGGCATTCTCATCGATGAATGTACATATGTTCTAAGCAAAGACACCAACATTGAGAAAGAAAAAGAGACGGTACATGATTAGTCTAAATAAAAATAGATTATTGATAATATTAATATATGTGGTTATCATTCGCGAGTTAAATGAATATATAAGCATGATAATTCTTTACGAATTAGACAATTTGTATTGGATATCAGATGTGCCCGGAGTGTGCTGATTTTTGGCATGAAAATTGGAAATGGCTAGACGAGTTCAAATTGTAGCAAAGGACATTGCGTTCACTTTCGAATAAATGTCTTCGGAAAAATACAAATCCATCTCAACAATCTACAAGCTGGTCGTATGACTCTCTATCATTAGCTGGAAACGAGGCTGAGAGATGGACAGCTCTGAATTCAAATCCGGTGGAGGTTGGGTGAACAATTTCACTTCGTAAAAACTATTTACTACAGAAAACACAACAGCGCCACCTATTGTGCTGAGACTGTGGTTCCATACGACACTCTGTTAAAATTAACAATATTTGACTTAAAATAACATCAAGTTGTCTTAAAGGAGGCATTTTCTTTATTAAGTTTAACAAGTTCATCTTCTTAATGTTGTTTTTTATAGCAAAGCTCAGCTTGTTTTGCATTCTACAAATTTTACCATAATAACGGGATTTGAAAACAAACGCTTACAATATTTAAACAAAACAATTATTGAAACAATGTTTTTATTTGAACAAAATATCTATAAATGTTATACTAATTTGCCCAGACTCCCAGCTATGAATAGGAGCAGGTACTGCCTTTTGAGGGGATGAATTTTCCACCAGGTATTTCTAATAGTCAAACCGAACATTCTTGCTGTAACACTGTCCTCTCTTGTGTCTTCATTTCTGGCCCTAACAAGGCCACAACAATAAATAAAAAAACATTTTTTCTATCCTCTGCCAGTTGCAATGATAGAAAAAGCATTACCTCACACCATCGCCAATGAGACACCCTTCAAGAGCTACTCCGTTTTGCGAGGGTCGTCATTAATCGAAATACCATCGCGCCAATCCTCCGAAGAAACGCCATTAAACGAGGACCAGTAACCCCAGAAGTCTCCACTGTCAATGAAGTAAATATAAATCTCTCTGCAAGAGAAGGATATTTAACTATATTTTTTGATCTCCACATCCCGTGCGACAGGCCCCGGCTCAAACGCGGACCTGACCAAATTCCCGGTCGAAAATGTATCCTCACAAGTCGCATCCCAAATCAACGACTTCCCCATTTTAAAAGGTAAAATTGTAATCCCATCCGGCAATTTCCATCACCACTGTCGATGCCTACGAGTTCGATTTGGACATGGAACCCAGCTGCATCCAGACCTCTTCTGATGATGTCGTTTATTGCTGCATTGACTTGGAAAGCGACCTGCACTAAGACAACAGGAGAGGGGATGCAAAACAAACATAACAACATTGGTAAGCCGTCATCTATGACAAACGGTCTTCCGATGCCGTGGGATGCGATCGTCCATGGTCGTTTCTTTATTTCCGATTAACGCTAGTTACATAACAGATATGGAATTGAAATATATCTGTGCTTGGCATAAGACGGGAATAATAATATATTGAAAGATGAACAAGTCATCTTTGATCCTAAATATAATTGTTGTAGAAAATGAAAAGAAGCGACTTATCTGAGATGCTAGATGATTAAACATGTAGTTATTCATTTTCTTTTCTCAATGACATAAATACACGTAAAGATTTAGATAGTCTACATTGGGTAATGATGAGGCTGCCTGTGTTATGTGTGTGTGTGTCATTTCAATGCCTCATTGATTTTCATAATCAATACAAAAATGTACAATATATATATCAATAAGATAGTTGCATCATTAAGTCCGTAGGTTAATGTGGAAAAAGCGCATGTGTTTCACAACAAATATAAATTTTAGGTTAATGCTCTTTTTTGTCACTACACGATAGTGATTAAAAATCATATAGTTAAAAGCATTATGCACTGAAATTGTCATATAAAAAATCAGTTAGTAATGTCAGGTTGTGAACTTATTGATCCATCCTCATATATATATATATATATATATATATATATATATATATATATATATATATATATATATATATATAAAAATTAATCCAAATAAATAAATAAATGAACAAATTAACCAATCGCCCCGCTAAAATAACCGTTAGAATTAATAAAAATAAGCATAAATAAGTAAAAACAAGTAAAAATAATCAATCCAAATAAATAAATTAAAAACTGTTCACCCGCCCAAATATCAGAATAGACTACAGCAAGCAATCTAAACATTGATCGAATAAATAGCTTTAATTAGCTTCCCAGAACAATACAAATTATTAAATAAGTGACCTAAGCAATTTTTACTACTTCAATAAAACACAAAAAAAACGAAAAGAATAAAAAATACAAAATGAAAAGGAAAAACAAGTAAAATAAATTAACACAAACAAATTACATAAACAAACAATCCACTCCAGCAAATAATCGCCAGAATAGATTACCCACAATGCACCACTGACCCACGTATTATAAATAGCCGAGGAAAAATCCAGCATTCGCGGCCTGACGATTGCGTCCTGTATAAAACAGCCTGTCGCCTGTGTGTTGACTTTAATGTTCACTTATATATATATATATATATATATATATATATATATCTTATAAAGAGGTAACCATACAAAGAATTAATCTCCAATGTTAATGTAATTAATTGCGAAATCTCTATGCTAACATTGTTGATTTATTCTCACTTGTAATATTTAAACTAAAACAAGTTCTGAGAATATATAACCGTCAATAAATGACACATTCTGAAAAAAACATCATTCGATCTACAATAATTTTATTTCGTCTTATTTCGTCTCGGAGTTTATGTGGAAATAGAAAAAATACGGGCTGATGATGAAAATGTGATATTTTCGAAAGTACTAGCCGCCTTGTAAAACCAATTCCATCTTATAATTTTACACATTGGTATCTTCTGGATTATATCACGAGAGTATTAATTCCTTGAAAATTTGCATGGACATGTTGGCTCTCGTTGAATTTGGAATGCCACAAATATATAATATTTGTGGTATTGCCATATTTGTTTAAAGAGTCAAATGCATAAACCAACAAAAGACAACAACACAAAAGTAAAAATACCAGAATGTATTTCTTTTTTGCCATATCTCGTACTCTGATGAAGCTTTAATAAAAATTGGACAACTTATATTCATAAAAGTTTCCTATTTATATATCATCATATATATATATATATATATATATATATATATATATATATATATATATATATATATATATATATATATAAGGAAGAGGTAATAGTATTTCCAACGACAGAAAAGTGTATGTATTAAAAAGAATAGAGAATGCGCAAAGGTCTTTGGTTGTAATGTGGATTTAAAAAAAGTATTATGTTTTATTTTCGTAATCCAAAAGTCTTTCTTGAAAGAAAGACGTTTGGATCACTACCAAAAAAAAAAAAAATGTCTCATATCGAGAATATTTAACATCGAAAAACATAAAGAAAAAATGAATTATCTTTAATAATATGTGGAAATCTGCACCCTTTTCCTGATGATGGTCGCGAGAACACCTGTAGCAAAAATATGGAAAATAAACTATACTTTAATACTTTCTCTTAAAATCTACCTTACAACCAAAAAATTTTGCAGCTTCTCTCTTCGTTTTAATATATATATATATATATATATATATATATATATATATATATATATATATATATGAGAGGATAAAAACTTTATTAAAACTTCACCAGAGATCAAAAGAGAAATGATATCATTTCTGTCATAATCTCTGAAGAATCTTTAATTAAGTGAAACATTTTAGATTGTGATCAATTTCCTACTTGTTCATTATCCTGTCATTTTGTTTGATTCCTATTCATACTTTTCTATATTTGATTTTATATTAATATATATATATATATATATATATATATATATATATATATATATATATATATATATATTCCATCTTCATACTGAAGATAGAACAGTGCTTAGTACTTTAATTCAATTTAATTCAAATAATTATATTTATATATAGATTTTGGCTCATGTCTTGAAACATGAGAACTCTTATGTAGCGAAAGAATCATATTTTGAAATAAATAATTATATATATATATATATATATATACTCTATTTAAAGATGTGTGCTCAATATGAATATATATATGATAAACTGTGTACATGGAAATCAAAAGTTCATTGTGATTGCAGTTGTATGACATGTTGTTTATCACTCTTTATCTCACACTCTCTCTTTTTCTCTCTCTCTCTCTCTCTCTCTCTATATATATATATATATATATGTATGTGTTTGTATGTTTGGGCGTATGCGTGCGTGCAGGTGTTTGTGCGTTAATATGCGCGTGTGTTTATGTCTGTGTATGTATGCAAGGATTTTGCTGTAGGCCTAGCAAAGTTTGAGGTGTATGAGTCAATATCTTTCCGTTTATAATTTGTGTCTCCAGAGCTTATGTTTCAGATATGACCCGGATGAAAAAAAGGAGAAAATATTCCCGCCACTTCTCACACGCACTTGAAAAAGTCTCCTTGGGAACGTTCTCTCTATCTGACTATGTGGGGGTGGGGTGGGGCGGTAGAAAGCACGGACCAAGAGTTTATGAGTTGATGGATTTTATAAGATTAAAAATCCAACTTTTTGCAGTTGTTTTTTTTGTTTTGTTTTTTGTTTTTTTTCGATCTTTCTGCTTAAAAAAATCTTTCAGTCTTTCATTTGCAATTGTAGTTGGATAAACAATCAACTCTTTCTATTTAGGAATTAATTTCATAGAATTAAACACTGACTGACAGACGCATCGGGAGAGCATCGATTTGTCTTCCTTTCCTATAGCTGAAACCAGCAGAACTTCTTATTTTGTTCAATACAATGGTCTGCTGTAATATTCCAATAGCTTGAATAATCAAGTCAGAAGCAGGTGTTTTTCTTCGGACCTACAGACACAAAACAGTTAATATTGATTCAATATCTACCACTACTGGAACTATTTATTTGACTTACTAAAGTGAACCTTTAATGAAAATCAACAGATTGCACTGAATCTAGAAAATATGCTCGTAAAAAGAATGGAAATAGGTCTTCTTATTTTACTGAGAATAAACAGATTATTAATTAACATAAAGAAGGTGTTTAACCTCCTCACTAAAGTGTGAAAACCTTTATACATACAAAGGTTTAATTTTAGAATATTTAAAACCACTTATTTGGTTTTTTTCTGTAAAATCTATACTAGAATCATCCGAAACGAATTTTGTAATGTAGCCCGCCCCCCATAGTAGATATTTTTAACCATTTTGCTTCATTTCTTTTCAGTCGTTCATGACATGTTGCACAAGAAATCGATCATCTTTGCAATAATAACGCGTTGAAAGATATCGGCATTAAATCCGTTTTGTAGAAAGAAGCATCAGTGTATTTCCACATTGGCCAACGGAGATGTAGCACAAAGCCATTTTTAGCTTTAGATTCCAACCCATAGTTGTGTGGAGGGGAGGGGCAAAAATTGCCTCCATCCACTGACAAAATTGGTGCTAAAGGTGGTGCCGCTGCTACCGTATCTGCTTTCGAAGAAAATAAGACGATTACTCTCTTATTCAGAACAACGTTGATCATAGACAAAACGGTAGAAACAAAATACAGAATGAGTCAAGAATAGCATGAAATTTCTGTTTCGACATATAACCTGCAAAATACCCCCTCCCCAACAAAAAAAAAAGAATTAATTCAGAAAATGAATAATCTGCAAGATAAATATTAACAACTTGATTTTGCAGAATCTAGGCGTGGTTTTTGTGTCCCCCACCAGAATATTATTGGGTCTTATTTTGGAACTATGAATATAGAAGTTATTAAGCTAATATAGCCACATTTATTCTCTAGGGTTTCCGTTGCGATGACTTCAAACCTAATGGTATGCCAAAAGGAACACGTTTTGTAGCAGCGAAAAATGAATTTGTTTTTTGGGTTTTTTTTTTCGAAAGGAAAAAAATACATAGAAAATGGAGGAAAAGAAATAAAAGCGAAAAAAGTGGAAAAACGTTCCCAAAATGATCAGTGGTCTGTTACTTATAATCCCGACTTTCAATTGTATAAGTGGCATTTACAAGACAACGTCGAAAGTCAGGAAAGAAAAAACGTAACAAAAAAACCCTGAAAATTATCAGTCGCTGATAAACACCTAATATCGAATTAGATCTTCATTCTTTTTATGTGGCGTGTCTTTACAGGACGTAGGCGATCATGGCCCTCAACTTACCCCTATCTCTTGTGGCTAACTACCCCAGACAACGCTCCGAAATCCACCTGCCCAATCCCGCCACGTATGACATGCGCTGCTTTCCGCTGTCTCTGTTTCCCTCTATTCGTCCTGTAAGTATCAGATTCTCCAGGCCTTCCTTTCTCATCGCGTGTTACCAGAAATTTCATCAGCCTCTTTCTTATGTTAAGCATAAGCTTCCTCCTTATTTGCATCTTCTCCAAGACCTCAGCATCCTTCTGTAGAACCACATCTCCACCGCCTCGAGTCTCTTCTTCATCCTTGAGGATACCGTCCAACATTCTCTGCCGTATAGGAGGACAGATGTCACGTAGCGGCTCAGTACTCTTTTCTTTGTTACCATAGAAATCCTCCTGTTTCGCAGTACTCTGTCCAGCTTTTGGAATGCGCCCTTGGACATCCCAATTCGTCTTCGGATCTTACCATCGCACCTACCGTCCTCCGTCAAAACAATTCCCAGATACTTAAACTTCCGCATATATTTGATTTTAGTGTCTCTGACCTGCAAATCGCATTTTCGGCACATCCTTTTACTGATGACTATGTATTCTAGAAAAACGATTTGATGAGATGAAATACATTTTTAATATATCAGTGTCCTTTCTATCACGCTTAAATACGTGAGTCTTGATTGACTGAGCATCACTCAATTGAAAGGCCACGTTTTCATTAAATATATTTTGATAATGAAGATACTCGTTAGGCAAAAATTTACTTCAACAAACTGAACATAATGAGAAAATTAATTGATCGCTTCTTAATAGGCGTCTCTAATTAGGGCTTCTACGGATAATATTCATAGACGTGTTCCAGAATTGTAAAAGAAAACATAAGGAGAGGAAAGCAAAACATTTTAGCCACCATAAGTTTAAGAAAGAACGCAAAAACATGTGTTTGCGATGAAAGCTTTTTTACTCCAAGTTAGATTAGCCACTAAGGAAAGTGAGAATAAGAAACAACATTGAAATGTTGACTTTGATCTAGGCCAGAACAATGTAAAATATACAACTATCTTAACCACTAAACGTGTCATTTCAAGATTCAGCATTTTCGTTATGCAATTCAATGGCGCTATACAAGATATAGTATAGCTGGTCACTTGTATTCGAGGATTCCCGTCTACAAGGGAGGCTATCCAATCACTATTGCTGAAGTTTGCTCAGTCGCATTTGTGTTGCTTCAACGCCCACATAGCCTACCTGTGGCTTACATTACAAATATGCTGAGCAAACCTTAGTTACAGTTTTGGGGAAAGAGAGTGTTATCTTGCGTTATCAACAATTTGAACAACGCCAGCACGCTCACACCCTCGGACAAAATGAATTGTGACTTCATGCTAGCACAGATATCGACGGCGTTATTAGTGTCCAGTCGATCCCAGGTTGTTCCAAGACTTGTGAATAAAACTGGATACAAGATGTAGGGATTGAGTTAGAGGCTTTTTCGATTCTAATTCTTTGTTTCGATTTCTCGCGCATAAAGAACAAAAACGTTTGGATTAAAATCAGTCATAAATGGAGACATAGAACAAAATGTCGAGTGATGGAGATATTTTATTGTGCAATCTGTCCATGCAATGGGGATAATTTGCTTTCCTTCAAGATTATCTATGGTCTTTTTACAATGAACAATTGGTGTGGCTTGGTTGATATTGTTTAACGGCATATCAACTCTTATGTGTTATTTAATGCTAAAATGAAGGGCTTGTGTCTGCTTCGAGGTGTAAGCTGATATTCAAAGACCGAATATTCTGTAGATGTGTGTTACTCTGAAGAATGCTTCTTAACAACTGATTGACTGATTTGTTTCACGGCATATCAACACCTTCATGGGTCATTTAATGTCGAACTTTGATTTTCTTGGGAGCTTTGAAGTAATAAAAATATATTTCTGCTTTCACAATTAAATACGTTTTGTGCATATACTAAGAGGGACAGTAAAATTGTCCAAATCGTGTAACAGCTTTGAATAATCGTCCCATCCCACAAAATGTTTAATATTTAAAAAACAAACTAATTGAGTTTCTTTTTCCACGTTTTCAGATAAGATGTTAGCCATCTTGAAACCATTTGTCGTAAACATCATTAAAAAGCCCTAGAAAGACAACAGGTTAAAATCGTATTTTTCAGCCCTCACTATGTCTTCTCAACTAGGCAGTGGTGAGAGAAAAAGATCATTCAGGCTGTTAGTAATGGTACCAACATTCATACTCTGGCTTCTATCTTAAAAGTCCATTCAAGAACCACCAAGAGAATGGTGAATAAGTTTTTAAAAGATGGAACAATAGAGAGGAAAAGTTGATTTCAACTTAGGGCAAAATACATTCTTATCCCAATAGTGTTATAATATCCTCGGAAAATTCCAGTAAGATATCTTTAAGCATTTCTAAGATAGAACGTTTATCTAACAATTTTACAATTTTGCTATTACACACGGTACATGATTTTGTGGATATAATTAATGGAGGCGGTCATATATGTGTTTTATATTGTAGTTTTGTTGAAGTTATATTGTGGAACACAGCTTGATATTTTTAAGAAATTGTAGGATATTATATGGATTAATATCCGGAAAGTTTTTTTTTCAAGTTGGTTGTTTGATTTTTTTCAAAGGTTATAAATGTTGGAAGAGAGCAGTACCAGCAGATGGTCGGGTGATACAATCCGATAAGTTCCTAGTTTACGTCTGCTAAAGCTCAGTATTGTAATAAACTTGTAACGAAATTTGAAGGGTATTCACAATTAAGCTATTGTTTGGTTGATTTGTTTAGCGTCATATCAACTTCTATGGTTTATTTAAAGCCGGAATCTAAATATTTGGAACATAATTTTATGTTTTCAGCTCCAGTTGGTCATTTTGCTATAAAATTTACTAATGGTAATTCTTCTTTAAAAATGAGTTGTTGGTAATTTTTACTATAAAAATCTATTTTTGTTCTTTCATAGTGTTTGGGGGTTCACTATTTGTCCATAACTTGAACCCTAACAGGTACTACCACACTGAATCAGTTTAAACATGGGAACCACAGCAATTAATAGGTAGTTCCACGCCTCTCAAAACATCCAATCTCCCGATCAGAGGCTTTACTGCCGGATGAAGTTTATCGTCATACCCAGGACTTCAGCAAGAATGATGCTTCAGTATCTGTCTAGATTTCTGAGATGAAGTATTATGTACACTATTTACATTATTCGTAAGAAGATCATTGGAAAATTCGTAAACGTAATGAATCAGCACATATGCTAGGCCACAAAATCTCCTGAGCCGACCAAGCATAGAAATGAATACAAAATGGGAACCGGTAATAAGGAGTGCCAGAGAAAACCGATAATAACAGCAAAAATTGCAATATGACCTCTGGTAAAAAGCATATAATGATAACAACAAAAATTGCAATATGAGCACTGGTAAAAATGATTGCTGAAGACATTAGGTTTATAATACACAGAAATTCATACACATATGTCTTCAAGAAAACATGGCACAGGTGACAAAGGCGTTAGTTAGGTCCAGGAACCAAAGAGTGTGAGTTCAATACCTTGTTAAGGCGGCGGAGAGGGGAATTAACAGGAGATAAGTGACATCCATTAAACATGGCACGTGGAACAGTCTATCCCAGTGAGCGAAATAAAGGGTTCAGTTCGATATTCCAACCACCCGAATAAGGCTGGATCGTACAACGGCCGAAACGTTGTGATAAACATGGCGACAAAGATGATACAATATTAATAAGAATGATGCTTTAAAATTAATTTGCATATCGACATTTTTTAGCTTATATACTGGAATAGACTAAATAAAAATTAGTAAAATAAATACTAGTTTAAACAAATAGAAATTAATGAATCATTTAGAAATTGTAAGTTTCTCTCAATTAATATAATTTCTCAATTTTTTTTCGAGAAACAAAACAATATCTGGCGGCAAAAGACAAAAACAAGTCCAAAAGCAAAATCGCGCCTGAAGAATTTTTCAGTTTCGTTCCGGACAAAAAATAATGTCAGTTTCTTAAGATTTGTGAAGAAGAGACAAGCAGTCGTTTATTCTTTTTACGACAGTCGACAAGATCAAAGCCGATCTGTGCAGACAAAATAGGTTGGGCGTTCGATTTTTTCAGGCGTAAATTTATCTATCGATTTCTTTGATCAGTTGCATAAGTAACCGGCGGCCTTTTTGATAGTTTTACAGCACTTCAAATATTACGTACGTTCAAATAAAAATTCGGCTGCAGGGTGAACGGCATTTTAGAAGTGATTAATTAACTTTCTGTTCAATGGCAGCATTCTATTGATTATTGTGCCAATTATCAGAATATTGGTCGATACAGACAAAGTTGGGGAGTCTGCAATATTGCATCATTGTTAATATAAGAAGAGAAAATAATTGTGATTACAATAGAATCCAATATTGATTATTATTCCATTTGATAATCAGTTTTTATACACAATGAAGGATCTTTTTTTTTCTGATGTTTCAATGTTTATTTTACGCCATATTTAAAGTATGTGAGACAAAATTGGAATTAATCAGAGTTAATAATTCGTCGACTGATTTGTATTTTACGACTTATCAACCCTCCATAGGTTATTTAAAGCCAAAGCGTATTTTGCATTGAAGAATAATTCTATATTTGTGAGTGAATATTTGTGAGTGAATATTGTATTAATATTTTTTTTAAATTAACAAAGATACCCATATCCAACGAGTTAACTTATAGCTTATGGGAGATGGATTTATACCTTTCCCAAGGGTATTATTTTTACTAGTATTCACCATATTACATGGCCCAAGAGCCACATAAGCTAGTGGGTTACTCTGTGGTTTACAGACATAAGAAAAAGCAAAAAGAGAAATTCATGGGACGATGCGGGTAAGTTGAAGGTTACCGCTAGAGGTTAAAAGGTCAACGTTGCTGTGATTGGGAAAACATAAGCAAATGAACAAATTTGATGTCATAAAATCCTAAACAGAGAACGAGTTCAAAAAACCAGAGAGCAGTATAAACTTGACGATACGCGAGCCTATTTACTCGCCATAAGTAAACGAAACCAACGCGAATTCAATCTCCGGTTTGTGATTTCGTATTCCAAACTGACTAATTAATGAAATAAGTTGATAAAATAAAGGACCAGCAGTGGAAAAATCATATGCCACAAAATCGGTTTACTATATAATTATAGGGTTGGGTTGGTTTGGTTTGGTTTGGTTTGGTTTGTTTTACGGCATCTAAGATAAGATTTTTATTTTATTTTTTCAAAAATGTATTGCTGGGAATCATTTTTTTTTCTTCAAAATTCATTGCTGGTAATAATTTTTTTACAAAAATGTATTGCTGGTCTTAAAACTTATTTTTATACTTTCATAGTGTTTTGACTCCAGTTTGAGGCTAAACTATTTGCTTATAGCTCGGGTCGTAACACGTACTACTACCCCGGGTCAGGATGGAACTGAGAACACCAGCAATTAAGAGGTGGTTCCACGCTCCTCAAAACCTCCTGACCAGGATTTGCTGTCGGATATCATCTTACCCAGGACGCGGATGTAGTTTATCGTCTTACCCAGGATGCGGATGTAGTTTATCGCCTTACCAAGGGCGTGGATGCAGTTTATCGTCTTACTCAGGACGCGGGTATAGTTCATCGTCTCACCCAAGACGCGAATGCAGTTTATCGTCTTACACAGGACGCGGATGCAGTTTATCGTCTTAGCCAGGACGCGGATCTAATTTGTCGTCTTACCCAGGACGCCTATGCAGTTTATCGTCTTACCCAGGACGCCTATGCAGTTTATCGTCTTACCCAGGACATGGATGTAGTTTATGGTCTTACCCATGATGCGGATGCAGTTCATCGTCTTACCCAGCACGCGGATGCAGTTTATCTTCTTACCCAGGACGCGGATACGGTTCATCGTATTACCCAGGACGCGGTTGTAATTTGTCGTCTTATACAAGACGCTATACTTATAGGTACAAATTTTCTTTAGTTCTCAAACTAAATTCGTTGTTAATAATTTTATTGTTTAAGAAAATAAAAAAAAAAGTTTCAACAACTTAAATACGTTTTTATTATACATTAATAAGAAATAATTTACCTGTCCATATAATAATTCAAAATTAAACTACAAATAGATTTCAGTTTAACAATATTAAATATTATTGTTAATGGAATGACAAAAATGTGAAAATACCTTATTTCCCTATCGAGAATATGGGAGAATATTTTATATAAATTTTATATATCACACTAATAGTGGGTAAATGAATGACAAAATCAAAAATATTAATCAATTACCCATCATTAGACTTTACATTATATAATATATATTATATTATTTTATATATATATATATATATCACATGCTCCTAATACAATTTTTTTATGTTATAATAACTCTAATATCTCTGATGATTGTGTAAGATTCCCTAGTTTTTGACATGACTGTTGCTATTGCGATGCTAGTTACTAATAACCCAATAGTGTTGGTTACCACTCAGAATATTTTACAATAATCTACATCTGTTTAGAAGCAATTAAGATGAAATTTACATACCCGCGTCGTTATTGGTATTCCTTATAAGAATGGCTATTGGATGTTTTATAAGAATTTTTGATATTTAAAAAAAAAATTAATTATAATTTATTGGGGTAAGAATTTTTTGATATTTTATGAGAATTTTTTTTATATTTTTTATTAATTTTTTATTATAGCTTTTATAATTGCATATATTTTGCATATGTTAAAATTATATATGTTATATATATATATATATTAAAGACATTTTTATGTTTAACGTTGTTATTTTATAGATACAAGTATTTAAGCAAATGCTCTGTTTATGATAAACAGTATTAAATAACATTTACCGGCCTGAATGTCCGAGAAATTTTCATAGAAAAATATTCGTTCTTTGACAGGATTCGAACCTGCATCCTATACGGAACCGTCATATACGCTGACGTGCCTTACCTCTAGGATACAAAGAACCGTTCGGTGGACAAGGTCGAATTTACTGTTTATAAACTCCAGTCTTCCATGAATCTCATACATTCATAACTGCTCTGGCGTATCGAATGTAAACAAATGACGTCATATATTAAGAAATGGACAAGGTCCGACAATTTATTTATTAAAGACATTTTTATGTTTAACATTGTTATTTTATATATATATATATATATATATATATATATATATATATATATAGATTATATATATATATAAAAAATATATATATATATAGATTATATATATATATATTTTAATTATATTTATATATTTTATATATAATTTTATATATTTTATAATTTTTAAGTATATCTTTTGTAAATTTATATCAATTCAATTTGAGAAACTTTATCCCATATTCATAAGTTGAACCCTATTGCTTTTGAACTAATTATTTTTGTGGTCTATATTGAATAATTATTTTTTTTCACAAAGGTAGGTCAGATGATTTCACTCAGCAAAGTTTCTGCCATTCACATATTAACACACACGAACGCACACACGTGCCTCTACCAATTTACAGTTAATACACAATTGACAAAAAATCGACTACATATGGATATTTTAATTAACATTTTTGAGTATTCCATACGTGATATTTTCTAATCTGACCTTCAGAACGTAAGCGGTCATGGCTCTCTACATTTTCCATTCACGTTTTATTATCTATGAAGCACTATGGCTTCTTGTGAAATATATTGGAGTAATTTCCTGTTAACTTCCAGGCGGTTTGAAAATTAAAGTTGTCTTCCAGCGCTAAAAATCTCATTTAATTTAGCTTTTGTTTCTGTCGAAATTAAAGTCAGCATTTCAAATGTTGTTTTTCAGTGCAACAAGATCAATCTAAAATTTAACCAAAAAAGAAAAAAATTTCAGCTCAAGCACAGACATTTGCAGTCTTTCTTAAATTTACGATGAATAAAAATGTATTTTTATTTGGGGGTTTCCTTTCGTAAAACTGCAATGTATCTTTTTTTTTTGACAGTTCTAGAACAAGTGTATATTATCCGAAACAAAAGCCTAACTATAGATGAGTATTAATACCTGATCAAGTCATTTTGTCATCATATTCAGTTTGATGGAGTAAAGTGATTTCTAAATATGGGAGACAATCCCACCAAATAGAAATTAATGAATCATTTATTTTAATATTTTTTTAGAAATCGTTAGTCTCTGCCGATTAATATAATTTCTCAATTTTTTCAAACACAAAAATATCTGGCAGCGAACAACGAAAACAAGTCCAAAAGGAAAATAGCACCTCAAGAATTTTCAGTTTGGTCCAAGACAAAAATAATATCAGTTTCTAAGATTTACAAAGAAGAGTATTAATAAGCATTTATTTTAACAATGACAATCGATAAATCGAATAAGTGACATAAACAATTGAAAATTTTATCGCTCGAAAATTTTTTTGTTTGTTTGGTTTGGTTTATTTTTATTTCTTCTATCTATCTATCTATCTATCTATCTATATATATATATATATATATATATATATATATATTATATATATATATATATATTGGTTTCTTTTGTTTTACGGCATGGCAAGCTGAATGGGTTATTTAATGCAGACAAGATTTTTTATTGCTAGTAATATTTCTTATCTCTCTTTCTCTCTCTCTCTCTCTCTCTCTATATATATATATATATATATATATATATATATATATATATATATTATATTTGTTTTTACGGCATGGCAACCTGAATGGGTTATTTAATGCACACAAGATTTTTTATTGCGTGTAATATTTCTTATTATCTATCTATCTATCTATCTATCTATCTATCTATCTCTATCTATCTATATATATATATATATATATATATATATATATATATAATGACGACAAGATTTTTATTGCTGGTAATAATTTTTCTTCAAAAATGTATTCCTTGTAATAAATTTCATGCAAAAAAAATTGCTAGTATTAAAACCTATTTTCACACTTTCATAGTGTTTTGAACCTAGTTTAAGGGTTAACTATTTGCCCATATGTAGAACCCTAACAGGTGCTACCACCCCAGGTCAGGGTGGACCTGGGAACATTAAGAGGTGTTTCCATGCCCCTCAAAACCTCCTGATCAGAAACCTTGCTGACAGATGTAGTTTATCGTCTTACCCAGGACGTAGACGTAGTTTATCGTCATTCCCAGGAGGCGGATTGAAAAAGCGTTCACTTCAAGAGAGAAATCATAAACTTTCTCAAGTGCATTTGTGAGAAAGTAAATACAACAGTTCAGATTCTATTTTCTGCTTTAAATTTTCCCTTCACCATATTGACTTCTCTTTCTCTAGAAATCTAACAATCACTTCCTCTTATAAATATCGAGGTCTTGCTTAGAAAATAATTTTCCTTTTGTTTCTACCGTAAAGTTACACATTCGACATGATCTAAATCATTTACTGCCTTATCAATAAACTTGTTTCTCGCGTTGTCTCTCAACAGTTCATAATTTAAGAGCGACTTCCTTCTTTCGAATGATAAAATATTCAATTAATCAGTCATTATTTTCTTGAAGTATTTATTCCATTCTATCTTTTTTCTAATGACGTTTCTTGATAAGCGGTGATCAAAGTGAGAGTTCAATTTTTTTTATCGCAAATTCAATATATTGATGTTAGATTCATACGTTGAACACGACTGAATTAGAAAGTGTGGGGTGGAGTAATGGATAGCGGCTCGGATTGAGGAATCGGTAGAGCCGAGTTCGAATTCCAGTTGAATACATTACATTCACTTACGTGTTAATACTCTTATACCTTATCCAAATCGTCCGTGATTTCTAAATAAATGAATATATTAAGGTAACAAATGCTTTAATGAGACATAAGTCGATTTACTAGAGAAAAAAATCACTTCAGGTCATTGCCAAACCGCCGACATAGAAATTCTGACCCAAATCTAAGAAGAAAACTCGAAAACAATTTTTCCCAAGAACTGCAAATTTGATAGAAAATCTTCCCACATATGTGCGTCCATGAAAAATACAATCTTAATCTATCCCCCTTATACGCATAATATTCTCTTCTCATCGCTCCCTCTTTGATTAATATCACACGCATCTTTCGTAATTGCCATTTTAATAATAATTTTACACTTTGAGCATGGAGTTGTATTTGCGTCCAGGTTCTTACAAACGTTTCGCTATTCATTGGAGATATTATATTATCACAATGTGCAAAATTTAATAACAAAAGTGATGGAAATACAAAGAAAAATAATGTAAAAAAATTCGGCTAGATTTTAGACCCCAAACACATATTGACTCAAAAAAAAAACGCCATCTTTAAATTTAAAATTCCTAGCTTCGCTCTTCCTTCGTGCGCATGTGTAGCCGCATTAACTTAAGCATACTCTTAGTCTGATGAAGTACTAAAAGACCAAATGCCTCACACGAAAGCAGTTTCAAGATTGTCGTATATATAAATCGATAGATAATAATTATATATGCTATAAATAATTATATAGCCCATAAATACTTATATATCCCATAAATAATATGTCCTATAAATCCTAGTATAGAAATGGTTCGTATTTTCTCTGAATTTCTATTTCATTATTTTAAATTATATATATATAAATACATATATGTGCACACACACACAGATATATATATATATATATATATATATATATATATATATATATATATATATATATATATATATATGTATGTATGTATGTATATGTGTAGTTGATATATTAAAACAACCATTCTGTTAATGGTATCGTCCATTGGTTAATACAATAAATTCCATTGTAACTGGATGCTCCGCTTCCCTGACTATGTCTCAGACTAAACTATGTTTTTAGAAACATCTGCTACGGGCGCTTGACATAGAGACATATTTAGCAAACACTCTTGCCCTTTGTTGCCTAATATAAAAACCATGGCAGTCATAGGATTTTGTCACTTTGTGACAGAGAAACCTAACTTGCAGAAGAATCTATCTATCTATCTATCTATCTATCTATCTATCTATCTATCTATCTATCTATCTATCTATCTATCCGAGTCTAATACTTTTTTCTTTCTATTTATTTATCTATCTATTATATCTATCATAGCCTATTTGTTTTTTCTTTCTATTTTTTTCTTTCTATCTAGATATATGTCTCTGTTTGCTGTTTCCTTTTCACTCATCGTATATCCAAATAGATTTCTACACGACACCTGTTGTCAGCATTTTTATTTTTACAATGAAAATGTTGTCATTTTAGTTCACTTGTTCATCAAAGCCACACTTTGCTGACCTCTACGTGCCTATGATAGAGTTTCGAATTTAAGACATGACAAGAGAGTTATTCTTCAATATAAAGCCCTATTTAACTTCTATCTATCTATCTATCTATCTATCTATCTATCTATCTTTTTAAATCTGTTAATTTTCTCTCCCTTTTTCAGTCTATGTATATATCAATTTGTTTATCTATCTATCGATCTATATATCTATTTTTTAGATGTGTTCATTTTCTCTCTCTCTTTCTCTATCTATGTATATGTCTATTTCTTTATGTATCTGTCGATCGATCGATCTATCTTTTTAAATCTGTTAATTTTCTCTGTCTTTATCTATGTATATGTCAATTTGTGTATCGATCTATTTATCTATCTTTTTAAATCTGTTAATTGTCTCTCTCTTTCTCTATCTATCTCTCTATCTATCTATCTATCTGTCTGTCTGAGTTTGTTATCTATCTATCTCATTTTGTTATCTATCTATCTATCTCAGTTTGTTATCTATCTATCTATCTATCTATCTATCTATCTATCTATCTATCTATCCCCAGTTTCATCTATCTATCTATCTCAGTTTCTATCTATCTATCTCTATCTATCTATCTATCTATCTATCTCATTTCTATCTATCTATCTATCTATCTATCTATCTATCTCAGTTTCTTATCTATCTATCTATCTATCTATCTATCTCAGTTTCTTATCTATCTATCTATCTATCTATCTATCTATCTATCTATCTTCTTATCTCAGTTTCTTATCTATCTATCTATCTATCTATCTATCTATCTATCTATCTATCTATCTCAGTTTCTTATCTATCTATCTATCTATCTATCTATCTGTCTGTCTATCTATCTCAGTTTCTTATCTATCTATCTATCTCAGTTTGTTATCTATCTATCTATCTATCTATCTATCTATCTATCTATCTATCTATCTATCTATATATCTATCTATCTATCTATGTATTGATTTGTATTAACTGCGAGTATTATCAGAATCCTAGATTAAAAGTCACTCAAAGAGCCAAGCAATTTTTAGACGTGCTGGCATGACTATCATATATGAAGGCTTTTATGAGCCAGAAGTTATCTTCCCAAAGCGCACAATCGTGTAAGTAGAAAAGCAAGAGTCAATACAGCTGTGTGTGCACTTACGAATCATATCAGCGTAAATGGAGAAAAAGTACGGCTGAATAGTCAAAATGGATTGATATTATGAGAAATGGTCCAGCATAATTGCATATTTGTTTATTCGCTGGCAAATACAATAGCTTTATTGATCAGCAGATCGATCAAATGATCAATGCATATCAGATTGAATTAAGGGTTTTACGGCCATATGCATGCAAAAGTCTACTTAATGACAAACCTAGATTCCTCTGTCCCGAAGATACCAGAGGTTGACGTTCGAGTTTACATAAGAGACAAACTGCTTCAGATAGACTTCACAGAATATTTCAACAATTATTTTCCTTATCAGGCCCAAACATATCCTTGAACGAAAGGAAAATAGATTATATAGCGATATAATGATTCTAACTTGGAAGATAAGATCCGTTGAAAAGTTCATTAATTGAGGCAAACTAATGATGAGATCAGATAATTTTTCATGATATCTACCTTCAGTTTCTGTACCGAAAGAATATCAACTCATATCTATTCCACGGATGCGAGTTCAATATGAAAATGTTTGCGCAATCTAAGTTTAATCTCCTAATATAGATTCAAACAAGTTTCATAAAAATATTACTTTAATATATTATTGCGTTTTTCAGTCACATCATAAGATAAGCAAAAAGCTATAAAAGATATATATATATATATATATATATATATATATATATATATATATATATATATATATGATAGATTTCAATATAACTTCTTGATATCTTAGTATATATATATATATATATATATATATATATATATATATATATATATATATGCTATTTACATTATTCGGATTATTGTCCTAATCTTTGTTGCCATATTTATACCAAAGTTTCGGCCATTGTAAGCTCCGACCTTCTTCATATAGATTCAAACAAAGTTTCATAAAAATATTACTTTAATATATTATTGTGTTTTTCACTCACATCATAAGATGAGCAAAAATGATAAAACAGATATATATATTTTGATAGATTTCAATATAACTTCTTGACATCTTAGTATATATATATATATATATATATATATATATATATGATATTTATATTATTATATATGAACTTATTGTATTCGAACTCTTTTTGTTGATATATATATATATATATAGATTTTAGGATATTCCATCGAAAACGTCAAAATCGTAGTCGTGTTTCGATGCATCTCATCAAGCGATTGTAAATTACTGGCGAGTGAACGATTTATACAGATATTGAATATTCTTTTAAATGAAATGTAACTCAACGCCGAATCCCCCAAACTTTTAAACCAAAAATCCGAAGTTTTAAGTCCTTGCTCACATATCAGTATTTCTTCTTCTTCTTCTTCTTCTTCTTCTTCTTCTTCTTCTACTTCTTCTTACTTTCTATTGCACGCAATGTCGTACGTTTTGTTTGTCTATTTTTAAAATAATAATAATGTAGGGTTCTTTAGTTTTGTTTTAAAAAAATAAGTGTTAGGTTGTTAGTTGATAAAAATCACCTGAGGACACTGTAGGGTTGAAACCAAGATAGCGGATTCAACTGACCTCCTGATTTTTAAGATAGATAGATAGATAGATAGATAGATAGATAGATAGATAGATAGATAGATAGATATAAGTAAATAATCTTTTTTGGTCACATGGTCATGTTTTTGTTTTGTAGGCTATATAATCTCTGTTCTTATAGCACCTTTTTTAGCCAGTCCGCCCTGACGAGCCACGTAGGTAGGTTAATCTGGCTCTTTAGGTCTATTTACTTATTTTGCTCTATTTAGCATATTGAGCGCTTTATTTAGTTATTTTACTTTACTCGGGTCGGAGGTTTTTTTTTCTTTGAACTCTGAACTTTGATTCTAGACGATTATTTTCGCAGGAAGTTCATGTTCTTAGTTCTTTCTGTTTTTTAACCATTTTTTTTTTTGCTCTTGGAGTTTTGGTTTGTACATTTACAAGCTAAAACACCTAAGGTTTTGCCGGTCGAGTATGGTTGCTTACATTTATAAGGTTATATACATACATACTCACACACACCGGGATAGATATTCCCTTGCAGTAAAGTTCTCAGCGCTAAACGTTGCTACTGTGGTTTCTAAATATCGTAGTTTTTTATGAGGTTTAGTTGGTAGGTTCACACTCAAATGGCTTTGTGTATTGCAGTATGGTGGAAGACGTTGTTTGTCTCTAAAATCCTAACATTTGGCGCAGATTTATAAGAAAAAGTTTGGTTCAAAGGTTAAAAGGAAAACGTGCTGATAGATCCAGGAAAGGGCATCAAAGTGTTCAGGTAGAAAATTCAATGTAATATAAATCGAAAATTGAAAATGTTCAACAAAAGAAATGGTGGCGAACAAATGATGAAGAAGAAGGAGGATTCAGTTTTTGCGATAACAGAAAAAAATTTGCTTAAAATTGGTTAAGAAGAAACAATCATGGGATGTGGACAATTAAAATTATGATGAATTTTCTAATGAATTTAAAATCTATATTGGTCATAACAATGATACTGAAATATTAGTCTGGTGCCATTGAAATGAAACGTGTAAAGAAGACTGCCTGAAAAAGAAAGAAAATTTCCCAAATCATCGCGAGGTCGCAGAAAAATATAAAACGCAAAACAGCTAATCCCTAAAAAGTAAACCGATCGAAAATGAATATTTCGAGTTGAAATTATCAGCTCAGGGAGGTGGAAAAATATACAAAGATTGAAACTTATCGATTATTATGGAATGAGGTCAAAAATTATTTGAACATTTCTGTGAAAAAAGGAATTATATATAAACTTCGTGAAAGACTACATAAACACAACCCAGTATATAATTCATCAATAGAAAGGTTACTCTATAGGAAAATACACTTTATGGTCATCCGTAGGGCAGAATTTATATTGTTAGTGTTTCGTGCGTGTAATGGAAAAATTAACTTACGTGTTGTTCTGCCCAGAACATGAAGCTTGACGTTTTTTATTTTTATTTAGAATAATCCCTGGATGTTGTTTCCTGTAGAAAATATTTGACACGCAGATGTAAAATCATTTATAAAAAAAAAAAACTCTCACGAACAGTACGAAAAAAAAAACATGAAGATAATAAGGGAAAAGAAAGGGGAAAAAAAAGAGAAAGTAGCTGAAATACAAGCAAAGACTAACTTCATAAGTTAGAAAAATATTTTTAAGAAAGGCATTTGTTAAAATGGTCACATAGATTAGACGTTCGTTTTCCGATTATGAGACCTGGATTGAATCTGACTAAAGTTGATTAATAAGAAAAGTGAATGGGGAAGCGATCCCTTTGTGCGGCAATTTTGAAAAGTGTCTGAAAATAATATCATGGGTTGACCGAAGTCTTGTGAGTAAAATTAGGTAGACTAAACTGTTTGACGTCTCAGGGTTGAATCATCCAGGCCTTGGACAAAGAGTTGATCGGACCAGATTACGAAGCGCCTGTAACAGTAACTGTAAGTCAGGACAGGCCGGCTTTAATTTTAGCATTAACCGCCATTGCAGATGGAGATTTTGTAATAATTATATTCTGGATAATTTGATTGAATGTTAGTTTGGCGATAATTAATCAGAAAAAAATAATGCATCTGGTCACAGAGCAATGTGGATTAAAACTTTTCTTCAGGAAAAAGTATATAAATATCAAAGACATGTCCAATAAACAGTTTGGATCCGATTAGAAAATTTATGGTGGACATTAAAAAAAAATGGTCCATCCACCAAAGAATATCTGTTAACCACTATTCAGTAAAGTTACAACTAATTTGATAAATTAGCTTTAAATTACTGACTTCCATATCGGAAAGAATTTAGGTTGTTATAAATGAGGAGAAGAAAATAAGTATTAATTTTAACTTTTTGACTATGAATTCTATCATTTTTAACGAGTGAACTGTTTGGATCTCAATCCAGTTATGTTGGAAATTAAAACAAATGGCCGTTGAGAAGGTTTCATCCATAAAAGGAGATCTATTATCCATCATTCGGGGAACATCTGAACCACTTTAATAAAGAAGATCTCTTTAAATTATTAATTTTATTTTATTTATTTTTTATTTTTTTATTTTCTATTTGTATTCTTTTTTTTGGCGTGGGGATATTAGAGATGAAATGGTAGATATGAGACCATTTCTACATGGTTTTAATATGTTAGCCGAATTAATATTTTATTAAATTCTTACATTTTTCAATGCCGTGTCTCATTGTGGCACTCAAAAATCTCTTTTTTTGTGAATTGCTATGACATCTTGTAAAAAATACGGTGTGTGTTTTTCCATTGCCTTCTTTATGGTCTAGAAGTTTTGTCTTCTCTTAGACTGAATGCCATCTAGATGGTTCTCTCAGTTCTGTTTTTAACCTATAGCTGGTGGTGTGGTGAAAACATGGGATTCATGCCGAGTATTGGTGCAAAAGTGAATGTAACAGACACGCGGCCGAGTCATGATTTGAAATTGGCTCGTTGATTTCATTTACTATGCTAGTAACTTTTACATTAACCGCCTAGCTTTCTGAAAGTCAAAACGCAGTGCATGTATTTCTACATATTACTGTAGGTAAAAATGTTTATGTCAAAAACGAGTTTATAATTTAGCGTGCTATTGGGTAAATGTAAGTAGTTTTATAGTAACAAAAAGATAACCACTTCTAGGTGCAGAAAAGAAGTGAAAAACAGCGAATTATTTCAAATGATATATGAACAAAGTGAGATAGATAGATAGATAGATAGATAAATAGATAGATAGATAGATAGATAGATAGATAGATAGATAGATAGATGAATAGACGTTTATAGATAGATATGATCAGAGATAGATAGATAGATATGAACAGACGTTTATTGATAGATAGATATATATATATATATATATATATATATATATATATATATATATATATATATATATATATATATATATATATATAAAACAACATATTCAAATAGAAAGTGATAGAGGGATAAGAACGATTTTGAATAAGCGTATATAAAAAGATTCAAATCGATCGGGAGACAAATAGTGAGGTAGATAGCTAGATAGAGAGATATGAGCGGATTCGCATAAACATATATCAAGAGATTCAAACAGATAGATAGATAGATAGATAGATAGATAGATAGATAGATAGATAGATAGATATGGACAGACTGCGATTGGTCGACGTGTAGGAGTGAGATTGATGGCTTAATGGCTGGCTCTGTCGTTACTGTCTTCATCTATGCATTTATAGGTGCATCTAAGTGCATTTACTTTCGATTTCTTTCCTTCTCCTTTGAAAGGTCAATGGCGACAGCCGAATAAACCCATTAGTCTTCGTCATGTCGGTCACGTTGCTACTTCTGGATGTTGCAAATACATGCCGACCCATTTGGGAGCACTTCCACCTGCAATTCTTTGGAATCGTTAAAGAAGACGTTTTAAAACCTCTGAAATCTTTTCTCTAAACTTTGCCAGATTGACATCATCGTTGTCACAAATAGACAAGAATTGAAGAATGGCGGGTTAAAAACTTCGCCCCAGGCTGCTTCCTATTTTTCTTGTTGAATTACACATGTACAAATATAGGTTTCTAGGTGCGTGCGTGTGTGTGTCTGTGTGTTTGTTTGTGTGTTTTTGTGTGTGTGTTTGTGTGTGTGTGCCTGTGTGTTTGTGTGCGTTTCTGTGAGTTTGTGTGTGTTTCTGTGTGTGTGCTTGTGTCTGTGTTTGTGTGTGTTTGTTTATGCGTTTGTGTGTGTGTTTGTGTGTTTACGTGTATCTTTGTGTGTGTTAGCGTGTGTGTGAGTATGTGTGTGTGCGTGTGTGTGTATTTTGTGTGTGTTAGTGTCTGTGCGTTTGTGTGCGTGTGTGTATATTTGTTTGTGTGTGTTTTGTGTGTTTGTATGTATGCAAGACTTTTATAAATATATATAAAGGTAAATACCAAATATACTGTAAAAATACACACACACACATATATACATATATATTAATATAAACGTCATTTTAGTCGATAACCATATTTATTCCAACAAAATTTATTGCGTATATAGTAACAACATATTAAAGTGCATATAACATTATGTAATGTCATTTTACATTTCTACTAATTTCCTGTCAGCTCCTTTATATTGAAACGCTTGCTTTGTAAAAAGATTACATAAAAACAACGGATAAATTTTAAAATTCTAAAATAACTCGAATAGAGGGCGTACGCGCATGTTTGTAAAATCCCTATCACAACGGGATGAAGAATTTATCGCAGTTACAATTTTGTCTTTTTAATTTAGCTCTCAAGATGGACGAAGTACTTTGATGAAATATTAACATAAAAAACTGATTAGACAACTAGAAAAGATCAATAAGTAGACACATTTTTTTATATTATTCAATGAAACAAATTTGAATGAAGATAAGCTGCCTATACACAAACACACACACGTATGTGTGTGTGTGCTTGGTTGTGTGTGTTTGGTTCTATGTGTGTGTTCTAAGCGTTTCACCCCAAGCAAGGCGGGAAGCAACTAGCACGCAAGGGGCTACAGAGAGTTGGAGCGAGAGCAAATAGGAGTGATAGAGGATGAACACACACACACAAACACGGACACACACACACAAATAAAATAGACCGAAACGTCCGACGTTGACTTTATATTAACATTAATACAGCATAATTGCATATTAAGATTTTTGTTTGTTTTTTTCTGTATATTTTTCTTCATATATATATATATATATATATATATATATATATATAAACCTTTTAAACCAGTGATTGGAAATTATGTCCCGTTGTATACATACTAAATTTTTTTTAACTTCATTTGAAGTGGGACAAAAGAACGTATGTATATTTCATTAAATCCCCCGCCGATACATGTCCAATACACTTAGTTTCCGCCAACTCCACCTCCTCCTCACCTTCTACCACACCTCAAGTCGTTTGGTTAGGCATTTATTTCATTTTTTTTTTAATTTGGCGTTCATAAATTTTAATTTAAAAAAAAAGCGTTAGGAAATCAATTGATCGAAATCGCCTGAAAGATTCCGAAAAGTTGTAATCAATGTAGAGGAATCGACTGGTTTCCTTATTATCATATATATATATATATATATATATATATATATATATATATATATATAAATAAAAGAAAGAACAGTAAGATATAAGATATATAATCCGGTGTTTTTATAGATATTTTTATTTTTACAAAATAGTAGCGGAAAAAATCATATTTTAAATCAATTAATTTATAATATATAGAAAAAGCCTCAAAATGGCTATGAATTAAAAGATCTGTTCCATGGAGCTCTACGACGGATGGGCGTTGAGGTCCCGTTGGAAAGGACGGAGGAAAGAAGGAAGGAAAGAGGAATGTAGAGGGATGACGAAAGTCGCTGTTTGAGGGGAGGGTCTTTTTTTCATCACCTTTTTTAACAACGCCGTCTTGATGTTCATGTCTTTTTTTTTTTTTTCCTATTCGGGAGGGGAGAGAGAAGGAGGGTAAAAGGAAAGAAATAGAAAGAAAAAATGGTGGTGGTTGCCGTGATGGGAAAAGAAAGAAAGAAACCTTTCTGATCATAATTCCTATGACCAATGACTGTGTTCGATATTTTTTTCATTGTTTTTTTCTAAAGCAACCCGTCATATGTAAGAAACTTTTCCCACCATTACTTACCTGTTGTGTCAAACTCTTCGTTGCGAATGTGGGTTTTTCCGTGTCTTGGACCTAAGATGGAAAGAAAAAGACTGTGTGTTCGCTTTTTTTTTATTGGGGGGGGCTGAGGAGGAAGTGACGTAGGTTGTTACTGATTGGTTGCTTGTGATTTCAACATCAGCAGTGGAAGTTACTTAATGTGTTCATTTGTTGTGTGCTTGGCGGATTTTTTGCTTCAGGATCGCCTGTCGGAATAAGTACTGTTTCGGTAGGGTCGCTTGGGTGAACAAGTATGATGTTGCAAGACCCGAAACTTGTCATGACCCCAAGTCATAACATCACTGACAAAGTTATCCTATGCATTCATTGGAGTGTCTTCCTGACCTATATATATATATATATATATATATATATATATATATTCATTTATATGGATATGAGTTTGTGACTCTGGGTTTCACGCTTTTGCCATCATCATTGTCTGATGATCGAAAAAAGCGTGAAACCCATGGTCACAAACTCATATCCATATGAATGAATAAATATATATATATCTGTTTGTGCGTGTGTGTATATATGTGAGAGGGAGAGTTATGTATGTATATGTATGCAGGTACGTGTATAGCATTAAGTTTTGAAATGTTCTTAGCCCAATTTATATTCCATAATCTGATCAAAGGTCCAAACTTCAGAAATATTTAGGAATCTAGGCGACGTACAAGTTGATGTAAACTGAATCAAACAGTTCAAAGTTCACTGCGATTTTGTTTTGCTTGAAGACTTGACACATCTAGACTTATGAAAACGTATGAACTAATTCTGTCTTGATTGAAGTAATTGATTCAATTTTCTGTTATAATGCTCTAACGGAATTATAAGTGGCTTCTAGGGTCGACTTTGTAAACAAAAAGCTGAGAAATATTTTGATCTGATATAAAACTCATTGAAATTGATATGAAAGCAATGTGAAACGACAAAATCTTAAACTCCGGAAAGGCAGGAACATGATACAAAATCAGGTTTACCAGATTGAGCTGCAACTAGGCTAAATCTGAAATTGCAACATTGCATTTCGTTTTATTTCTGTCTTTAAACCGAGTACATTTTCATTAGGATTGGAATGAAGACTTTGATATTGAACTGCTTCACAATTATTTCGATGTTTTCGTCATGAGATTTATATGCCTTTTCAAATGACTTTTTCATCAGGTTACCGTTAGGATTAGATTTGATGCTAAAAAAAATATTTCTAGTTTATTTCATTTACTTTCCGGAATAAGAGACCCCTTTTATATCGGGAGCTACCTTTATATTATTTTGTCGAAGAGATTTTGTCAGTGAAGGATTGATGTGTGCAAAAGAAAGCAATAAAACAAGAACGTAATGTTCGGCATTTTCTGCTTGTTTCTTTTGTGGAAATTATAAAATCGATTTGATAAAGGTCGTCAAGTTTAGAAAGAAAAAGTTGATCGCTCTTGGCCAAAAACACAATGAAAAGCTTCTTTTTTACCCCCTATTGAAGTGGTTATCAGGGAAAGCGGTATTGGAGGAAGTGATGAATGGATAAAAGAATGTGAACAAATGTCAAAGAGAAAAAAGACGCAAATGTGAAGATTACGACAAGCAAAATTGGTACAAATGCAAAAATCATTGAATTTGAAAACTGAAGAAAAGTGTTCGAAGGTCAAGGAGAAAGATTTGGGAGTAGCATAGAAGAAACGATGAGTGTAAGACATTTCGGTAAAGAAAAGGAAATATAATTCGGTAAATGGTAAAAACGATGAGTGTTCTAGAGAATTCTAGAGAATCAGAAAACTCATTTTTATAATGTTTTATTTAGGTTTTTTTATTAGGTAGCCTTATCACTTTGTTTACTTTTTCATTTTGCAAGTATTTCTAGAAGAAGTATGATGAATCCATTTCGTTTGAAGCATTTGTTAATCATTGATCTGAGAAAACGGTTGTACAGGGTGTCCCCACCAAAAAAAAAAAAATTGACATCATTTTAAAAGAAAATATCTTGAAAACTATTAAGTCTAGCTCAATGAAATTAAACAGTTTAGGTTTTGAACACCATAAGTTTATTATGCGATCGATTTTATAAGTGTTCAATATGTGCACCGCCTGTGACACGGAACACGTCAAGTCGGTAGTTATGCTCTTGCCAAACCCGCTGATGTTGATAATGGTCTACCAGATCCTTTAACCCTGTATAAGCAGACTTCCTCTTTAAATTTTTGGTACCAAGTCTAAATTTGTTGATTAGTTGGTGAAGTTTTTTCCAAATTTTGCACACTGCCTAGTTTTGGGTGACTGTGTGAGAGCATATTCCAAGACGCAAAATGATTTGTCTTTGGGAGTTAACGGCATGGCTCAACCTGAAAACAAAAGAAAAATAAAACATTAAATATAAAATCTTGATCTCTTTTTGCATACATTCTGTGAAAATTTGAGGTTATTTCAACAAGAATTGCCAAAATTATTGGCCGGCGAAATGATGTCAATATTTGGGACACCCTGTATATAGATCATTTTTTATATATTTCTCACCGAATTAGTTGCCATGAATGATAACTTTTTTCTACGATGACACTTTATATGAAACATTTCTAGTACAAACTATATTGTGTTCAATTTACTTATCTTGAATTGGTTATATCTGATGCAAACACCAAGCCATGTGAAATGTTTAAAATTTATCAAATCCATATTCTACCCTTCCAGTTCCAGATAATAATTTATATTTTTGAAAAGTTTATCTGAATTACTACTTCTTGCAATACGTGCTAAAGAAAGTTCTTTTTTTTTCTCATGAAAGTTCTGATAGCATCTTAGAAACCACAGAAAACCGTCAGCATATTTCCCTCAGATGATGATGTGTAATATAATTACCATACGTGGAAGAATAATAAGGATGTGTGGATGGTGCAATAGATAGCAGCTCGGATTTAAAATGGGAAAGCCAAGATTGAATTCCAGTCGATTTAATTACATTCACTCACGCGCAAATACCCTTGTAAATGTCATGAAACCAATTCTTCTCTCCCCATCTATAGGTTAAATAGTAGGACACTTGGTTTTAGATCGATTAATTCGTTTTCTACAGTTGATCAACCGTTGTCAGGTTATTTTTAAGCCAGAAAAATATATTTTAAATTGTAAGAAATTTTGCGGGGGATAATAATGATTTATCGATGCAATGTTTTCTAATTAATCTATAGCCCGGGAAAAAGATATTTGCACGTAATTGAATATAACGAACCCAACTGGAATTGAAATTCGCCTCTCCGATTCATAATCACGAGCCATTATTAACTACACCACCCGCACATCCAAGCTTACAGTACCTGGTATATCCAAGCTGTCACTCATCTTGGTATTAACCAGGCTCAACGTTGCTTAATTTTTGTGACAGTACATGAACCAATGTTTCAACGTAACATGGCCGTAAGATGACAGACTGAGCTCTTTAACCGTGGTTGGTAATCAGTCTATGTGAAGGAAAACTTTGAATTCAAAATCGTTTGGGAATAGAGCCAGCAATTTTATCCCGTAAAAACCTAGTATTTTCTTTGGAAATCATGGCAGCAGTGCCTGACATGCTGAGAGTACTTGTACTTCTGACAGGAAAACTCATAACATTATACTGTTTGCATGTGAGCTTTAGATACTGAGACATTCTGTGATGAGTTTCAGTGTAGGGAAAGATCCCAGTGCCACCTCATCGCGACGCAGACATACCACTTTCGTTTAATTCGAGTCATTTGATAGGATCCCCAGAAGACGGAATGGTCATTTCTTAGAATAATTGCTCCAGTTAGTTATGTTTTTTGGGGTTTTTTTTTTTTGGTGGGGCGTGCGGGGGAGGTTTCAAATAAACAGATACTTGATCGTTACCTAAGATAAATGCTCCACGTGATAGACGCGTTGCATGGAATACAGGGGTAAACCGACCATTCTTCATTTGTACCATTTCAGACATTCAGAGGTATAACCCATCATGCAACTTCCCCTCTCCTCATCTCCGTGTTCCAACTGTAAGAATAAATACCATTGTCGGAAGAAGGTTCTCTCCAGCGTGACTGATTCTTTGAGCACATCAATCTTGATTGCTACAAGTCAATAGTCAATCGTCTTTCCTTCATAATCTTCAGTTCAATCTTTTACAATTCATGGCTTTGATCGTCCTGGGTATAACGATAAACTAGATCAGCGTCCTGTTTATGACGATAAACTACATCCGCGTCCTGTGTAAGACGATAAACTACATCCAACAGCAAGGCCTCTGATCAGGAGGTTTTGCGGAGCATCAAAACCACCTCTTAATTGCTCCCAGGTTCACCCTGACTCGGGGTGGTAGCACCTGTTAGGGTCCCAGCTATGGGTAAATAGTTGACCCCCAAACTGGGGTCAAAACACTATGAAAGTGTAAAAATAGGTTTTAATACCAGAAATACTTTGAAAAAAATTACCAACAATGAATTTTTTGAAAAAAAAAAAAAATATTACCAACAATAATTTAAAAAAAAAATATTGCCAGCAATACATTTTTAGAAAAAATATATTACCAACAATACATTTTCTGGAAAAAAAATTACCAACAATAAATTTTGTGAAAAAAAAGTAATACATACCCACCTTTTTTACCAAACTATCGCTATGAATCTATTTCAAAATTTTGTTGGCATTACATGACCCACTGAGGTTTTGATATGCCATAAAACAATACAACCAAACAACCATCATTGCTTTGAAAATCAGACGACGTTTAGCAACAGCATAATCGTGAACTATAGGATTCGAATTCATTTTGAACTGGAATTTAATTATTTGAAGTTATTTACTTCAAATAAGGATAAGTCAGAACATTATAATAAAAACTATATAAGTGTAAATCTCTGTATAAAATAATAGTAATAAAGAAAATTCTTCATTTGAGAACAAATTAACTACAAATTAAACGAATAAAAAGGACTATCATTGTTTATAAATGAAAATATCCAAAAAAGATGAATGTTTTGTGTATGTCTATCTTCAAGCTTAACCCGTTAACTGCAAATGTTTTTTAATGCGCATTTTTGGCGCAGACAGGAGTCTTAAAAGTTTATTCCTTATGTTTAATTTCACTAATTACCGTTGTCGTTTTTATAGAAACTAGAACATCAAATATATATGTGTATAAAACATAAAAATATAATATTGATTAGAATAAAAAAATATCTTCAAAATAGTCATTATTTTTCTATTCGTGAAATGTAAAATTACGACAGAAAGTGTCTTCTTACGGCGAATAATAAAAACTTTAAAGGCTAAGTGTTGTAAAATATACCTCTGCAAATGCAATGTGTGTAAGCAATTCAATGTAAATACAAGGAATAACAAGTAGTGAGTTTAATTTTAAAAGATCCCCAAATGAGGCTCATGGCAAGTAATGGATTAAACGGGGTGGTGGCTAAAAGAAGAAATAAGTGTGTATTACCGTACCTCAATGTACTCAGTACATGAGAATTTGAGAATTTTCAGGCGTTTTTATCAAAATTAATTCGTCATAATTTATATGTATTTATTAGCCAATGAAATACTTTCTTTCGTTGTCCTAAGGCTAAAGTTTCGGAAATTTTCGAATTCCGTCATGACTTTGGCTTCGGTCCAGTAAATGTGTTCATGACGTCTTGAAGACACGTCATCAAATTTTTGACCAGCTAAAGAATACTGCATTGATGAGAAGAAATGTAATTTAATGACGTCCTGTCTGTTGAAGATGTCGCGTCAAGAAAATTGTCCAGGCTTGACTCTATTATAGTTTTATAGAACGAGAGAAGAACGTGTGTCCAGACGCGTTTCATGTGTCAAT
>CAHIKZ030000263.1:1467500-1545000 GCA_903632075.3 Acanthosepion pharaonis | reverse complement strand
GATTTTCTTTAGCGGCATATGAACACATCTATGGGTTATTTTGATACCAGAATCTAAATATGTTACACCCAGTTATATGATTTCAACTAAAGATAAAATGCATTTTTAGTTACCAATGCATTCTTGGTAATTCTACTACAAATATTTATAGTTAGTAATTTATTTATGTAATTGTTGAAACTTGACTAATGCATGGAATAATAATGCAACACAAAATGTACTTAGAACAAAATGTATTGAAACAAGAAAGTGTACACAATATTTACATATAGTCTTTTGTATATTCCTGGTAAGACCGTTCCTGGAGAATGTGTTGACTGAGTCGCAGTCGGGCAGAGGCTCTGGTTGAATCTCTTGATTCCTGTATTTATCTATCCACCCACGAGAATAAAATGTGGCACAAGGCCGGTTTAAAGTGGGTATCTCCAAGCCCGTAAGCTCGGCCAAAAATATGGCCTTTCTGAACCCGCTTAGACGGGTTCAAGGCCTGTCTACCACCCCGGACGTAACCCTGCCTCTCGGCAAAGCCTCGTCCGGGTCCCTCACTGCAAAATGCAGAGAGTTCGATTGAGAGTGAATCTCTTGATTCCTCCCTCTCTTCCCGGTACCAACCATATTTATAAAGTCGGTACTCCACTATGCAAATTAGGTGGATCCTACGACAACAGTAATAATGTATTGCTAGGATTTTACTATAAAAATGTATTTTTATACTTTCATGGTGTTTTGTTTTTGTTTGGGGTTAAATATTTTCCAATAGGTAGGACCATACAGATGTTACCATCCCGGTTCAGGGTGGAGCTGCGAACAACAGAAGTTAAAGAGTGATTCTATGCTTCTCAAAATCTCCAATGCCCCGGATTTTGATTATAGTAATACGCAGGATTTATGCAGCAAAGTTGACTTACATAAAAAAAAGTGTATAATTTAGAGATAGATTTTGGAATCTGATTATGAGACACGGATCAGAATGTCAATATGGTCGATATCTGAGGAAAGAGACTTTCTGATATTATTGGTCTGGAGGAGGGGTGAACCCAGCGCGCGGCACCTTTGGAATGTGCCTGAAAAACCATACCACGTGTTGACCCAAGCCTTGTGAGTGAACTCGGATAGACGGAACCTTTGGGAGCCGTCGATAGCTGGGCTAGCACGAAGTTATACGTCAACGTGGCCGAGGGCATGAGAGTGCTGGCCTAGCTCAAATTGTTGATCACGCTAGATAAGACACTCTTTCCCAGAAGCTGTAACTAAGATCTGCTCGGCATCGTTGCAGTATAAACCAAAGCTGGTCTCTGTGGGTGTTGAATAAACACAAATGCGCCTGAGCAAGCATCTGTAATAGGGATTGGTTAGCCACCCTAGTAGACGGGTATCCTTGAATACGATTCGCCAGCTATACTGAGAAACTGGTCTGCTCCATGTAGCACTTCAGTAAGTACCTCGCTTCTTATGATATCCTCTACTTTTACAAGATCCAGGTCAGGCCAAAAATGGGGTGCTGTTGCCATATATAGGCAGATGCTGCACAGTCTTCACTTTCCAATCTCGATAGAATCGAAAAGTATCTCCTTGTGGGTGACAACATATTTCCCACACTAGAACCACTTTTTCGGAGACTAAACGTCGCAAGCCTCTTGTTACACTGTTGGCATTTCCATGTAAAGTGCTAAGATGAACTACATTGCTTTGTTCCACCTGTCCTAACCGTCACGTCTAAGAGCTACCATGCCACGCCCTCATTCCCTTCATATTGCATTGGTGAGACGTAAGTTCCACTAGTGCAGCTTCTTCCCACGAACCGCTGCTTTGTGGTACCGACTCCCAAGAGGATGCTTCCACAATGACTACAATCTTAATCTGTTCAAGTCTAGAGCTAACCGCTTTCTTCACACATATCAACTGTAACTCTTACTCTGTAACCCTCTACATTGAGTGGCTGACGGTCGTTACATTGGGTGAACATTATTTATAAAAAAAAAACTGAATGATACAAACCAGGCATTTCCCAATTGAATTATGAGGCTAGGCCAGCAGAGAGTTAATTACGGCTTAGTCATATAGATATTTGGAGCTTCACCCATACACTGTGGTATCATCTGAATATATATCTACTAAGGAACTGAGAATGCTCTTAGACACATCGTTAATATGAAGCAGAAAGTGAGTCGGGCCAAGAGGAGAGCCTTGAGGGTTGCTAGCGTTGATCTTTTTGCTTCAGAGGCCTAGCCATTGACAAGGACTTTTATAGATAGACCTGATTTGATAATTGAGAAAAAATCTTCCGGAGATTCCATAGCGAGGGAATTTGTGTATGCTACATCTTATCAAAGGCCTTCGAGATATTTAAGGTGATCGCTCTAGTGATGGGATTATTATCAAAAGTTTTACTGATCTTTGCATCGTTATAATTAAGACATCAGCAGCGAAGCGAGAAAAGCGAAAAAACACACTGTTTTTGACTGAGAACGTTGCTTCTGTTGAGGTTATCAACAAGATTCTTATTTATGAAACGAGAGCTCACGGCTTTCTTGTAAACATTCCATACACTCGACAACTTCTATGTTCTTGGAAGACATGTTTTGTTCGGGCAACCCTTTGACAAGATTTCAGGGCCAAGGTTCTTCAGAGCAATGAAGTAGTAATAGTCTTCTTAGTGTCAAGACTTTTGATAAACGTGTGAATTTTGAAATAAATATCATGATCCTGATACAATTATAAATGAACAGTCAAAAACTAATTAAAAGAAACAAATGGCGGGAGGAAGGATAGATAGATAGATAGATAGATAGATAGATAGATAGATAGATAGATAGATAGATAGATAGATAATTATTTACACTATTTACAATGTTTGGCCTGTTATCTTCAAGCGTTGATTGAAGTAATCCAATGACTTCACCCAAAGAGTTGTAAGTTCAATACCTGGAGAGTTGAGTTTAAAGGAAATAATTAATACTGAGATAACCGGGAAAGGTATGGCACGTGGAACTAGACAAATCTACCTCGGTAGATGCAATAAAAAGTTCAGTTCAAAATTCCAATCACCTGAAGAAGACCGGAGCGTACAACGCCCGAAAATCCATGAATATGGCAAATTCACAAATTTGCCGCACGCTGGGGTCGCCCCCTCCAGATCGACAACTTTCAGAAAGTTTCTTTCCTGACAGATGAGAATAATTGTCCGAAATTACAATACCACATCTCAGAAATATATACAGGTATCTTAATTAGTATTAATTCGTTGTTTTGTCCAATTCCATAAGGCATCTTGTGAGAGAGAGATAAAAGAACGGACTTTGAAAGAAAGAAAGAAAGAAAGAAAGAAAGAAAGAAAGAAAGAAAGAAAATAAGATAATAAGTAGTAGTAGCAGTGACCAGTTCGGCTCAGTGGTGTTGAGCGACTCAGTCGATATCGGACATTGAAGTACCAACCATCACAACTAGATTGCTGCGTCATTAACTTTTATTTTCAAGTTCCTAACGTTTTGTACGTCGAACCTAATTTAGGACGACTTATTGAAATACAAGCCTCCACTGTGAAAACTACTCTACAACAGAAAGAAAGAAAGAAAGACTATATGAACATATATGGAAAATCAGGTAAATGTGAGGACATCAAAATTATTCCACGTTTTCTTAACTTATTTCTTTTCAAAATATCTGTTCCGTCTACGAACGTATAACACATGTTGCGCATGCATAAATAATGTTTTTGTTTTTAAAATGAGGAGAGTTCTAATTTAATTACTTCCTTATACGTGATACATTTAAAACTAGCGATAGAGATATGTAATTTACAAAAAAAAAGAAATCAGACAGACGACAATAAGAAAAAGCTGTTCGATCTGCGATGCACTGAGATGATGTGACTTTCAAACAAATGGGATTTATTTCCCACCCATTTAATATTTATCTAAGACACGTTTTGCTACAATTCTTGAAGAAAAATATTTGTGAAATGAGAATCATATTCCTGAATCGTGATTTCGTCTGGATTAACCGAGATTCCGTTTGAAAAAAAAAATAGAATGAGGTTTTCATTTTTAAGGATTAAAATCTGGAATTCATTTTCTTGTTTTCTAACTCCGAATCTACTTGTCTGAGAGCTGATCAAATATTCTGTTATTTTGACAAACGATTCAAAGGAACTTTTTTTAAAAAATAAATTTTCCTAAGCTTTACAAAAGATCCATTTTAGAAATAAAACAAAAGAGATTATTGATTCATTTATACACCAAATAGAGTTTATGTTATGTCAAGTGTCAAGAAAGGACACTGAGCGGTGAGCAGGTTAAGACCAACTGCAATCAGGTTTCAAATAATTGGGTCAGAAAAAAAATCGCATGTTTATAAGTATATTTCAAAGACCATATTTAGATATTGATATATAGACTTATTCCATCGCATATGCACCATTTGTTCCATTACCTGTCAGCATCATTCAGGCAACATCATTCTATACTTCCAGAACTTGACATCTTTTTAGGTGACGAGTTTTAATTGGATTTAAAAGAATTTCAGAGAACGGAAGGGATCTCTCTCTCTCTCTCTCTTTCTCTCCTCTCTCTTTCTCTCCTCTCTCTCTCTCTCTCTCTCTCTCTCTCTCTCTCTCTCTCTCTGATAGAGATCGAAGTGGTTATACGAAAGTGCAAATCAAGATGAGTACCATGCTTGTTGTAGCCAAACGTTATCATTGTATGTCGTGTCTGCAAAAATGACGTGGTTTTGCCTTGAAGAAAGGCGGCATCCCTCCGTTTCAGTAATTCTTGACACATTTCACAGATTGATGCATTTAACTGGTTTTATTTGAAAAAAGTACTTGTCTTAATTTTCGAAACATCTTTCTGCGTGAAGAGTTTTAATTGGATTTAAAAGGATTTCAGAGAACGGAAGTCTCTCTCTGATAGAGAACGAAGTGGTTATACGAAAGTGTAAGTCAAGGTCAGCACCATTCCTGCTGTAGGACATACAAGCCAAACGGTATCATTGTATGTCGTGTGTGCAGAAATGCCGTGTGGTATGGCGTTGCTTTGAAGGAAAGCGACATCCTTCTGTTTAGCTAATTCTTGACGCGTTTCTTACATTTAACTGGTCTTATTTGAAAAAAGTACTATCTGGTAATCTACAATGCTCTTCTTATGACAACAAATACAAAACAATATTCTTGGGTTGAAGACCATATTTTAAAATGGCTAAGCACATTTGGTTTACCCATGAACCTTTTCCTTCCACATTTTTTTATAAATAATCCATATTTTATAACTTACGATCGTTCTTTTAAAAAATGGTTTTGTAGTATCTAAACAAAGAATCACAGATGGATAGACGTCATAACGATGTACATATCTAAATATTTCCAAAGTTTTACAACGCTCATATGAAATGTGTGGAATATCTCTGCGTTGGGTCGTTTCCTGTGACCTGGATTATTTTCAGCAGTGTTTCAATTTGGTCATCATAAACGGGTGTATGTCTGCTAGAAATAGCTCGGTTTTGCAGTTAAACATTCCCTCTTCTGAACCTATTGAACCACTTGCAAAAAGTACTTCTTGCTATGTCACTAGCTCCGTAAACAGCACTTATCATTTTTGCTGTTCCCACAGCATTTTTTTTCTCTTTCTGGAAATAAAAGGTTACCAAAGGAAAAAAAATTGACCCATTTTCCTTCATTTTCATTTATCAAGTACTTTTTCATAGAGAAAGGCGCGTTAAAATGTAATTTTTTTAGAGTATGTATATATGTCATAAAGAGCCGTCACCTGTGAATAGTAGTCACCTACACAAACATCGCCTATTGAGAAACGCCACCGACTTAGATTTCAGCCCAGTAAATCATGATTCGTAATGCAAAAGACATTGTCATGTGACGAAAGGACAAGTTGAAAAACAAGATCGGATTTCTACGAAACGGACGCATATGTAGAAAACAAATTCATAAGATATGAAATTGAATTAAGATACTCGGGTGTAGAAATTTAGATTTAAATCGTAGATTATTATCTGATTTCTCTAGACTGACGTATTTGAATAATATGGCGCCATTTTTAAATTAGGATTTCAAGATTACCAATCGTTATCTGGTTCATCAGTTATAAACAAAAAGATAAAAGTAGACACGCGCAAACATACACACATATGCACGCACACACACATACAGACACACAAACGCATACACAGACATACACACATATCTCTCTCTCTCTCTCCATATATATATATATATATATATATATATATATATATATATATATATATATATATAAGCAAGTAAATGGATATAAATCCGACAGAATGAAGAAATTTTGAAAAAACAAACAAAAATCCTTAAATGTAGTTAAATGAAAGAAATGTCGACGTCTGACGTTTCGGTTTATTAAACCTTTTTTCAAGACAATATTCATCAAAATACAATTCAGTTCAATATGACAAATACGATGGACATAAAAACACAAGTCTTATTCCGAACAGATAACTGAAAATTTTAAAATGATCAGCCTTCCGTCTAACATGGTCACGCTGTCGTCACATGGGCGACGCTTTCATAACGTATTCCTGAAATTTGTGATTATTTTGAAATGAAAAAGAAAAAGAAAATGAAAAAGAATTCTATTAGGTTCTAAAATTACATGTTTATATATATATATATATATATATATATATATATAGAGAGAGAGAGAGAGAGAGAGAGAGAGAGAGAGAGAAGGAGAGAGAGAGTTGAGATCAAATATTGATCGGAATCTGACAGAATGTGATAAAGAATATGAAACGTTTATCATTCTAACATGGTTCACTTTAATCAAAACTTGTTCTGAGACTGAGATATGGATAAAAAAAAAGAAAGAAATTCTGGTATTTTTACTTTTCTGTTCTTTGATTCTTATTGGTTAATATGACGTGATACATGATTGACCAATGAAAATACATATATACATGAATGACCAATAAAAATACATATATACACGATTGACCAATGAAAATAGATATATGCATGATTGACCAATAAAAATACATATATATATGATTGACCAGTGAAAATAGATATATGCATGATTGACTAATGAAAATACATATATGCATGATTGACCAATGAAAATACATATATACATGATTGACCAATGAAAATAGATATATACATGATTGACGAAAAAAAATACATATATACATGATTGACCAATGAAAATAGATATATACAAGATTGACCAATGAAAATACATATATACATGATTGACCAATAAAAATACATATATACATGATTGACTAATGAAAATACATATATGCATGATTGACCAATGAAAAACACAGTAACACAAAAGTAAAACTATCAGAATTGTTTTCTGCTTTTTTGTCAATATCTGACTCTCTGACAAAGCTTCAATAAAAGATATTAGATTGATAAACGTTTCCTATTTGTTCTTTAACTTATCATACACACACACACACACACACACACACACACACACATATATATATATATATATATATATATATATATATATATATATATATATATATATATATACTAATCAAAAGAGGTTATACGGGCATTTAAACAAAAGTATTCACCATCAAAGATGATATTCTGTTGACATAGAAAAATGCGACGATAATGGTCGCGGAATAACAGAGGCGGGTCGTAAATTCAAGATGTGGTTCTATGTCGTCATACCACGCAAAAGGCCAAAATATTAACAACAGAACCATATGTCTAGATGCAATGTAATGTGTTGTGACTAATTTGAAATGTAATTTTGTTGAGCGGAGGTTGCTTTATTAGAAATAAAAAATAACGTCGGATTAAAAAAAAAGGCATTCACTGCTATAAAATTGCTTTGTTTACGTTTTCAGGTACGAAAATAAATTTAGAAGATAAAGACATACATTTCTTATATATGTCTATATGTAAGAGATTAAGATAGATAGATAGATAGATAGATAGATAGATAGATAGATAGATAGTAAGTGTGGAGGAAAGGAACATGTCTGTAAGAATAAGGACAGAAATTAGAGAGAGCCACTATCCAGAACGAGGCTAATAAAGCCGATGTTGATAAAGTTAACACCCATCGATGGTTACAAACATCTGGATTAAAGGCTGGAAGGGAAAGCTTTATTCTTTCATCGCAAAACAAGAATCTTTTCACTAGAAACTTTAAGGCAAATATCCTAATAATAGTGCGGATTCAAAATGCACGTTCTGTGACAAACATCACGAAATCATAGACTATCTAATGTTCTGTACTTGCACCAAATGAATATAAAAATCGTCACGATAGACTGGGGCAGTACTTACACTGGAAAATGTGCAAACAGTTTGGAAAAGATGTTAATAAACACTGGTATAAAGATCACCCAGCGCAACGTACAGAAACAGAAGACATTAAAATTCTATGGGATTACGCCATCTTTAAAGACACAAAGATTGAAGGAAATAAGACGGATAAATAATTGCCAAAACCCGAAAAGAAAAAACTCGTCTATTAATTGATATGGCTTGCCCAGCGGATTGTAACCAAGAAATTTTAAAAAAACTATTGAAGTAAAAAAAACCTGGGAATCAAAAGAGAAATAACGTAGAAATTGAAAACAAAAATAGTATCAGTCATAGTAGGTGCGCTTGGAATGATAAAAAAGGAACACAACAACGCATTGAAAATATCTCTGGAAATCCGAGTTTAAGAGAAATACAAAACATTGTCTTGATAAGTAAAGCCTCCACATTGAGAACAAAACCACTAACTGCCCTAGGTCTTCAAACAGGCTCGTTAGATAGTGCGTAACAAAGCAGAAATGGAAATATAATGGTATTGATAATAATAATAATAATAATAATAATAATAATAATAATAATAATAACTATCAAAATACAAGGATATTGCATTGGAAATCTCAAAAATGTGGCATATGAGGGCATCAATAAATCCACTTGTAGTTTGAGCCCTCAGATTGATTGGAATATGTTGCCATTCATTGAACGGGTTTCTGGTAATCAATGTCTTAAAGAAATACAGAATCATGTACTCACAAGTATAGCTCACATATTACATAGAGCTTTATGTCTGTAAAATACGTGAGTTTATTTTTTTTTTTTTTTTACAAAAAATGATTAGTGTCATGAAGCCATTTCTAACCTTAGGTCTCTGGTTGGGACTCAGAAGAAAATGTGTATAGAACAGAAATTCAACAAAATAATAATAATAATAATAATAATAATAATAATGATAATAATAATAATAAAGAAAAAGACCCTGGAAATCAAGAAAACATTTGAAGAAACTAGCGTTGTTAGTGTAAAGAGAAAGAAGAGATGCTGATTATTAAGAACATTAAAGACAGGAAAGCAACGAAACTTGAACATTTAAATAAAATAATCACAAACAGAAACTTGAAAGTGAGGCGATAAATACAGAAAAACTGAATTTCTAAAAGTAACCTTTAGCGATGAATGAAAATTTACATGGAACGACCTATTGCTTGGGTTAGATTTTTTTTCCTTTAGGAAAATAGTGAAAGAATGCAGCTTAAAAATGAGCACAGGGTGGCGAAGTAATTCGTTTTGTGGTTATTTTTGTAGTCAAATAAATTATAAACCAAAGTTGATGATGATATCAAGATGACTGCAGAAAATGATTAATTCTTTTGGCCAAAGGTTTTGAGTTGGACATGTCACAACCACATGTCTTTAAGCTAAACATTATATTCATGTCGGACGGTTTTCGTTCATATTCTACAAAGTTGGCTCCTTTCCATTTTGCTAAAAACGGTTTCCAAGAAATTACCAACCTCTCCACATATTAATCCAATAGAAAATATGTGATCCATCATAAAAGTTGTATACAAATATAGAATATGATATTCAAGCGGAGAAGATTTGCTGGCAAACATCAAAATGGCAAAACAAATGTTACAGTTGAAACAGTAGAGAAATTAAAAATCAATCAATAAAAGTATGATAAAGGTTTTAAAATGTCAAGAAGAGCGTATTAACAAGTAAAATAATAAATACATATATTCAGGTCATTCGGCTATTATATTAATGTCCGGTAAAATAAATATTTTAGAGTTATTTATAAATAGATATTTAAATTATGATTTTGTTTGTACTGTAAAATCTGATACCTGCAGTAAGATATTATCTATATTTTTTATCAGTTTATATATCTTCTATAAAGCGGGAAATCATAAAATATACTTATATCCTGACAACTTCACTAATATCAGTTAGTTGATAACAATTTCATTGTGAAAACATTGACGGGCAAAAACAACTTCATGTAAGTTCAGTGCTACTAAATTTGGCTGGAGCATTATACCAATTGGAAAATAAAACTGTCGCATTTATTCACGAAACATCCACCAGCTGCAATAAAGAAAAGGCCGCATATATCATTACTTGCCGATGAATAGTTTTGTAAATAACCAAAGCCAAATCAGACAAGACCAATGAGCAGACACAGAATCTATCATAATGGACGGATCTTCTCTCATTGAGACTCTGAAACTTGAACGTCTGTTGGGGGCTAATGCTCTAACCAGATCTCAAATGGAGCTCATGTAAATCGTCCTATTACTAAAGATGCTCGGAAAATAGTCGCTTTATTGTAGCACTCATGTAAGTATCTGGCTTCCCATGATATACTCTATGTTTACAAGAGGAAGACCAGACCAAAAATGAACTATCATGATAGATGGGTCTTCTCTCAAGGAAGTTCCTGAATGTCTATTGGGAATCAAACGCACCCTAAGCCTCAAGTGGAACTCATACATAAGATCTTTTGCTAAAGATGCTGGAAAATTGTACCATTCCAGTAAGCATCTGACTCCTCCTACTAAACTCTATCTTTACAAAAGCCAGAGTGTTTTTCCCAATCACTATAATCTTGACATCTTCAAGTCTAGGGTTAACTTATCTTTCCTGCAGAACTCCATGAACTTCACCTCTTGCCTTCTCTTATGCTCATACAGCATCAATAAATAAATGAATAGATGAATAGTTTTGTAAATAACCAAAGCTAAATCAGAGACGTTCCATGGCCTATGAACACACACTGAACCTATCATAACGGATCATCTCTCACGGAGACTCTGAACCTTGAACGTCTGTTGGGGGCTAAAGCTCTGAACAGACATCAAATGGAATTCATATAATCGACCTATTTCTAAAGGTGCTGGAAAAATAGTCGCTTTATTGGACCGATCCAGTAAGTATCTGATCCCTCCTGATAAACTCTATCTTTACAAGAGTCAGAATAGATTAAACATTTCTACCCAATCCTCATTGTCGCTATTTCTGTGGTGTTTTTTTCTGACGAGCTACAGTCCTTTCCCCCACCCCAGCCCTGATCTTTGCATCTGGAACCCTCATGCCACATAGACAAAGACGAATGATCCTCATTTTTATCGTATTCTATTAAGAAGAAGTAAGTTCCACTTCTTCCTCAGAACTGCTTCTTTTTAGACCAGACTCCCGGTAAGATGTTTTTCCAATCACTACAACCTTGACATATTCTAGTCTAAGATTAACCGTTACCTTTCCTGTATGAGCTCGTGAACTTCACGTCTTGTCTTTCCTTATTCTCATGCAAAACCATACAGTAACCCTCTATCTTCAGATACCCCACCTTGAGCGTCTTTTGAGCCTTGTATTAGATGAACATCAGTATCCTGACCGAACCTATGATCTAGAGATAACTTAAATACTTGAGCTTATAATGGAATAGAGATACAATAATTAAGCTCTCCAAAGTGTGGAACTAATTACAGTCAACAACGAAATTATTCGTCCATTCATTAATTTTGCATATTTGTATCTATTTCCAGAATTTAATGCTTGTATGATGCCAGGGTTTTTTTTTTTTTTTTTTTTATATGTTATTAACATTAAAACGGGGATGTGGCTCGATGATGTTTTGGGGTTTGTTTTCATTCTAGGTGGACTGGACAATTTATAGCAATAAGAGGAATAATGAAATCTGCAGACTGTATCAAAATTCTGGATGAAAATCTAAAATTATCAGCGTAAAATCCTCATCTAGGTCGGCAATTTACTCTCCAGCAAGATAATGATCCTAAACATATATATAATCAGTGACTGCGTGGCTTCAAGAGAAAATTACAATTCTGCGACGACCTTCAATGATTCCTGAGCTTTATCCTATTGAAAATCTATGGAAAGAATTGAAACTTTGAATAAATTGTTGGCACTAAAAAGTCTTCCGGCCTTAGAATATATAACCATTGGAGAATAGAAGAAAATTCCAGAAAAGACTTATTCAAATCTCATCAAAAACTTTGGAAAATGATTGCAGCAAGTTATAAAGATGAGTGTCCATACTATTGATTATTAATATTGTGAAAATTGTTGATTTTGTTTTACTTTTCATACTATACAAATTTGTTTTACCTATATTGCATAATTCGCCTGTCAAATTTGTTCTATTTAATCTATTATTCTAACAATTGAGTTTTATTTCGTTTTTGTGCTTATTAAGACATAAAAAACTTGACATTATACGGGCATTAGATTCTGAGAAATGGATAAAATTATTCAAAACTGATGGCTGTACGAATAATTTTGTCATTAACTGTACATGAAATATATTCAGCAGAACTAGTTCATTAGTGTTGTGACCTAGAAAAGGTCACTGAATGAGGAATAACCAAAACTGAGGTTGGAAATGAAATGGTAATCTTTATAACATCAACAAAATACAATACTCGCCAACGGCGTGAAGTAGGTAAATCTCTGCTTGTGGTGAACTACTTAGATAGCATATTATCCCGACTTACAATAACGTCCAACGTATCTATGAGGATTGGGACATAGACATTAGTGTTAATCGGTACGGTATGTAATGTCAATAGACAGCTTTAGATTTTGCAAAGAAAAGCTACTGTCTATATATGAATAATAGTAGTTAGGAGAAAGATCATTTTGAAGTATGTGAGATTTTGATAATCTACCATTTCAATGTTTTCTACCAAGGCTTGTGGAATTTGTTGGCATTTGACCATTTGTTTTCTTATTTTTGCACTTTATGAAATAATTTTTAAAACCTCATTAAGCCATTAAAGAAATACATTAATAATTGTCAGGAAACTCTCCAAGAATATCTACCTATTTGGTTGCACGTGATGACCTGAACTCCGTTGATTGTTTCTAAATTGACGTATTTTAGTCACAGGAGAAAAGAAATGAATATAAAAAAGTTGGCAAAGATTAATGAAGACAGGGAAATGGTCAAATGACGCATGAGAACGATTGCAAGAAAAGAAGATCAAGTGTGAAGATCAAATGATGTATGAGAATGATTGCAAGGAAAGAAGATCAAAAGAATGAAGATCAAATGACGTATGAGAATGATTGCAAGGAAAGAAGATCAAAAGTGTGAAGATCAAAAAAAGGCAAGATGAATGAATTAAACTTTATGTGATTTCATTTTCTGCATAAAATGTTTATCCTGCATTGGAAGGTGACTCTGATACCCTGAACAATAGTGAGTTTGGATTTTATAGCAGTGTTGTCATATCCTTCTATGGCAACAGATAACAACATTGAGCGAAATTAACAATAAGGTGACTGCAATTGAGAGACTTTGAAAAAGAATTCAGTCGAAAGGGAAATAATATTAATAATGCAGGGTGTTAAAGGTTAAAGAGAACTAAAATGGAAAATAAAAACAAAGAAGGAAAACTGAAAGAAATTCCTTACAAAATAAAGATACAAGAAAACGAGAATCATACTCAGCCTAGAAATGAGGGGGAAAGAAGGAAAGAAAATCGAAAAAGTAAAAGAGAGCGAACAAGAAAGACAGAGAAAAGGAACCTATGAAAATGAATAAAAATAGAAAAAAGAAAGAATAAGAGAAATGAAAGAATCTCAGTGGAGAATGAAAGAGAATGAAGAAGAGAATGAAAAACTGCAAAATTAAATTTAGAAAAGGGTTAAACGAATAAATAAAGCAATATAGCAATGAAGAGCTAAAAAAAGGGACAGATAAAAATTGTTTAAATAGTTAAAGAGTGCAAAGAAAAACTGTGAGAAAAAGAATAACTCCTTGGCATATCACGTTTTGCATCTCGTCACGTGTTACATCAATCGGAACTGGTCTTCAAACTCTAAAATTTGAAAGAAACCAAAAAAGACTCGAATAGGGACCAGAAGCAGAGATTCGTTTTGTCATTTAGAAAGCTAATGTTGAAGAAAGGTCAGCAAGGAGAAAAGAGACGATGACTGTATTACTAAGGAAATATTTCGAGGCACATTAACCACAGCATATCATTTAGTTTATCCAGCAAAAATGGCATTCGGGCAGTCAGTCTGACAAGTAGCAGACACCCTGAAAAATGATGTTGACAAGCAGTTTCAACATTTATCATTTTTATGAACTGGAGGTGCAGAAGCAGTGCCTACTTTCTGTTTTTGTTTTTTTGTTGTTGTTGTTTTTGATTTTTTCCCCTTCTTTTCTTTTCACTTGGAATCCAACCAAGAATTGTACTTCAACATTGTTGGCAAATTAAGTAAGAAATATTTCTTTGTTGCTGACAGAATGTGTCCAGTATTTGCCGCGGAAACTAGATGTTTTCCTTGCTTGTCTCACAAGCTGTTATCAGTAATTTCGATCATAATCTAGTAGCCTCTAAATCCTTCTTTTGTTGCCAAAGATGGTTTTGTCTAAAAATTAAAAGATTTCCATCTTTTCTGGTATCAATTTTTATTCGACTGCAAACAAATTTCAAGGTTTTTTTTTTCTGAAGTTTTCATAATGTTGGAATTTTTAGCTACCCTTTAGTACTAGTGAGCCAGACAAAATGAGCTGACTCATTTTATAGTTCACCAATAGAAGGGTTAACCAATCAGAAAGCTCAGAATATTCAATGCGACGTGTATAAAGGCGGCCATGTTTTCTTTTTTCAAATATTTACTGCCAACCTCTGATATCGAAAACTGAAGAATTACGGAACCACTGCTGGTGAGTTTTAATCTTTAACATTGATTCATTGAACAGATTACGTACTGCGCTGTATTCTATATTCATAGACTATGGCGAACATGGCCAACAGTCATAACTTACAATGGATACGAAATTATTATCATTATGGACTCAAAGTCGTATACAACTGTTGGAACACACTTCTACTATTATTTTCGCTATTTATGTTGTGGATAATAGTCTAATGGACTATCAGGTTCGTTAAATTGGTGATATAGTAGCTTGTTAGTTTAATCCCTGCGCTAGGCAGTATGAACTTTAAGCCAGTGGAAACGGATGAGCAATAATTGCTCAGTACTAAAAATAAGGAGTAGATTGTAGCAAAACGATTTCTCACACATCCTGAGGAGATGAATACATATGATATTTTTCCCTTTAAGTCAGTTTAATAACCAGGGTTTCTCAGGACTCTCCAGCTCATCTCTGAATAAATTTCTTGATCAGTACTTTTCAGGAATCCTGTCGCCTACCAACCTTTGAATCGTCAAAAATAATATTTTGTTAGTCGTTTTAGATAGACATAAAAATAAGGCCCTTTAAAAGACTGACCACCCGAAGACTGTCTGGTTAAAGGATCGCGAATGGGCGGAAAAGGGATGGGTATCCACTAGCCAGTATCCATATAACGAGGCGAGGAGTCAAGTGTAGGTGTCTGTATTCCGTGACCTGAAACCTAAGAAGTCAGATAGAATATATTCGATTTCATAAACATGTTTTTTTTCTTTAGCTATTTTTTAAACACACCTATCGTTTGTATTGAGTAATCTTTTATCGTTACATTAGGTAGAACTCAATGTCCAGGACAGAGTAAGGTTATAATAAAAAGGCTTAAACATTTACGATTCCAATGGAATAAATAATGAACATGGAATGGTAGTGATTAAGCCTTTTCATTATATATATATATATATATATATATATATATATATATATATATATATATATATATATATATATATATATATATATATATATATATATATATATATATGTATATGTATGTATGTATGTTTCTATGCATATGAAGTGGAATCAAATGTGGATTAAAATCCATAATAATGATGAATAAGGAATAAATAGAAAACTATCCTGGGTATGACGATAAAATACATCCGGCAGCAAGGCCTCTGATCTAGAGGTTTTAAAGAGTATTGAACCACCTCTTATTTTTTGTTGTTCCCAGGTGCTCCCTGACCGAGGGAGGTAACAGCCGTTCGGGTCTCAGCTATAGGTAAATACTGACCCCTCCCCCCACCAAAAAAAAATCGGGGTCAAAATATTATGAAATTATAAAGTACCTTTAATAAGTGATTTCCATCAATAGATTTTGATAGTTAAAAAATTACCTAAGCTCCTAATGAAATTAAATTCCAACATTAAATGACCCATATGGTGTTGATATGCCATAAAACAAACCAAACCAAAGAAAACTTAACACAGCTTCGTTTTTATTTAACCTTTATCAGAATCTTTTGTGAAATGAGTTGCGGAAGAAAATGTCCAGGTGCATTTATTTTCTGTGTTTAGTTTTTAATTGCTCGGGTAGATATCACGTATTTATGTCTTGCAGTGTTGGTGTGTGTGTGTGTATTTGTGTGTTTGTGTAAGTGTGCGTGTGTAGGTGCCCGTGGGAATGCACGCTCTCTCGCGTTTAGATTCTACTTGACATTTCTGTGTCTTTCTCTAGTTTTGTATTGTCCATATATATATATATATATATATATATATATATATATATATATATATATATATATATATATATATATATATATATATATATATATATATATATATATATATATATATATATATATATATATATATATATATATATATATATATATACACAGTTAATGGTATATAAGTATAATTATATAAAAGAGTATTCAGTTAGATTTCTCGGAACACTATAATAATTTCTTTTCCATTTTTCTCTTTTGCAGGTAAGAATTTCTCAAGCAAAAATGCTTACCAGCTTCAGAATCGAGACGCACTTGCAACATGGCGGTAATGTACATTAACAAAGATCGTCACGCTTTTTCTTTTATGATAAGAAATATTTTAATTGAGAGAAATGTAAGGTGTATTTGGCTAAGCAAAATGTACGCAGAGACCTTCTGAAGGCTCTCTGCAACGAGCAAGATTCTTTGAATTTGATTAGAACTGTTGAAAAACACATAATATTGACATATTATTAAATCTGCGACTTTAGGCATTTCATTTTTCTATAAATTAGCCTTACTATGCAAATAGCAAATTAGCGAGCAAGCTATCCGATTTTATTTTCTTTCTGGTGTCAGACTTTCTCTATATTATTCTAGCCATCTTAATATGTCAATACAAAAAGTTAGTGTTCCATAGCTTGTAATCTTACTAGTCTAGCTGCGACCTGTTCCAGCTAAACAGTCGAACTCTCTGCCTTCCGGCAGAGAGGAACTCAGACGAGGCTCCGCCGAAGGGTAGAGTTGCGTTCGGGGAGGTAGACTGCCCCTGAACCCGTTTATTCGGGTTCAAAAAGAGAATATTTTTGGCCGAGCATACGGGCTCGGTGAACCCACGTTAAACCGGCCTTGTGCCACATGCAGCCCTCGTGGGGGGCAGCTAAATATTATAGCTTGTAATCTTTCCTCTTTATCTCTCACTATTTCTTCTCTCTTTCTCACTGTATCTCTCTATTTCTCTCTCTCGCTATATATATATATATATATATATATATATAAAGAAAGAAAGAAAGAACAGCAAAATATATAATCTGGTGTTCTTTTTGGTATTTTTATTTTTAGAAAATAGTACTCAATGTAAATTTACAGAGCATTAATATTATAAATTAACTGATTTAAAATATGATTTTTCGCTACACAGTGTTACCCATGTTTCAAAAATTCGCTTAAGGGTGAAATGATTGTAATTTAATTACAAGATTAAATTCGAAGCTTTCAGCTTCCATTTTTAATCCTGTGTAGCGAAAAAACATTTTAAATCAGTTAATTTATTATATATATATATATATATATATATATATATATATATATATATATATATATATATATGCCGAGTGTCACAGCAAAATTGTCCAAATTGTGTAACAGCGTAATTGACCGTTCCACAAATGTTTAATATCTAAGAAATTAGTAAACTCATTAAATTTCATTTCTCCAGGTTTTCAGATAGGAGGTTTAACCATCTTAACACCATTTGTCGTAAGAATCACTGAAAAATCCTTTGAGTGATTCAGCTAGAAAGAGAGAAGAATAAAAATGATTTGTATCAAAACCACTCTCTTCACAACTAGGCTATGGTGAGAGGAAAAAGATCATTCAGGCCTTCAGTAATGGTACCAATATTCATACTCTGGCTTCCATCATCAAAGTCCATTTCAAAACTATCCAGAGAATGATGAATAAGTTTAAAAAAGCGAGAAAACTGGATCAGTCGATTACAACAACAAGAGGGACCATTATTTCAACTTAGAGCTAAAGAGATCAATTAGAAAAGATCCAACTCAATTCATAAGACGTTTGACACAGGAGAGAAGAGTTTCAGCTATGACAGCCCAAAGAGTAGTGAAAAAGGATTTGAAAATGAAATCGTACGTGAAACAAGTGAGGCAACTTGTTACTCCAAGACACAAAGTTAAAAAGTTAGAGAGGGCGACGATCATCTTGAATATATATATATATATATATATATATATATATATATTTATATAATATTTTTTGATACTTCATGAGCTTCCAATTTATGACCGATTTCATCACGATTATATTGTTAAGCTTGAGAGTAATCATACATTCTTATTGCTCAAAATAAAATACAATATTGTTATAAACATATTCGTAGAATTCCAATAAGATATCTTTAATCATTTCTAAGACAACAGTTCAGAGCTTAATTTAACAATTGGACAATTTTGCTGTTCCGCTTGTTATATATATATTGAATGTGTTGAAATTTGTAGGGGAATAGTATTCATTATCGGAGATAGCGAAGTTGTGTATATTGGCCGAGTGGATATAGAAATCAGCACAGCCGCTTCGATATCTTGAAGGGTACTGAGGTGGGTTCATCGATCATCAGATTATTGGTAGGGAAAATTACCAGCTAAATCGCAGTTGTATTTTCTCTTTCCAACACCCCCATCAATATGTACATGTGTCTATATATCATTCCACGGGTTGATCAAAGCCTCGTGATAAATTTGGTAGACCAACCTGTTCAGATGTCCTCGATGGTTGTACTGGTTGGAAGTTAAAAGTCGTCATGAGCGAAGGCTTGGCCTTGTTCAAACAGTGGATAACGGAAGATTATAACTACAGTCCTCTCAGCGCAGCTGTTTACCTAGGGATGCCCCGTGTCTACAGTGACTATTGGAACTCAACCCAGACCCCAATTGGAATTCGTACATCCGATCCATTGCTAAATGATGCTGGAAAAATGGTTAGTTCCCGATATCACTCTAGTAAACACCTGGCTTTGTCCTCGACATTTCAAAGAGCCAGATGAAGCCGAAAATGGCGTACTGTTGCCATGTATGAACAGGAGCTACAATATTTAGCTATCCCCCCACGTGGGATTGAATGTGGCACAAGGCCGAGTTTATTGTGGGTCATCCGAGCCCGTAAGCCCGGCCAAAAATATAGCCTTCGAACCCGGCTAGGCGGGTTCGAGAACTGTCAACCTCCCCGAACGAAACCTTGCCCTTCGGCAAAGCTTCGTAGGGGTTCCTCTCTGCTAATGCAGAGAGTTAGACAGACGGCGGTTGCTGTAACTTTAATACAGCAACCCAGACTTAATTTTCTAATCTTGATATAGTTCAATAGTGTCTTCGCGTCCTTGTGGGCGATGAAATATTTCCACCCTACAACCTCTTTCCCACAGACAAAACATCGATAATCCTATCGCTATTACCATAGAAAATGTTCAGACGAACGACATTTAGTTCCACCAGATTAGACTTTCACGGCTAAGACCGCACCCATACCGCTCATTGTAGGGAACTACCCCCATTTTCTTCGTATCCCATTGGTAAGATCTAAGTGCCACTTCCCACGTATCTCTGCTTTGTGAAACCTACTCCGAAGAGGATGTTTTTCCGATCACTACATTCTTAAAATGGTCAACCGTTATTTTCCCTACATATCTGTATAAACGCTTTCTTTTAATCTGTAACTCTTTATATCAGGTGGTGTTTCGGCTTTCGACAGGGTGAACATCATTTTAACAAACACAGGAGGTATCTATCACATTTGAAGACAAATATGTTGAAGAAATCGTTTGTTACAGGGATTTGGTAGCCACTCTAGTAAACGATGTGTTTAAAAAACGGTTAGGCAATCACAAGTAATTTGCTTTGAGGGTACTAAAGACATTTTGGCCAGTGTAGATGCATGGGTGGATGGAAAATGTCGAGTATATAAAGAAAATTTTGTGACCAATTTCATCTGGCAAAATTAAGAGCGACCGCGTATATCAGGGTTAGAGATTTATAAATATTGCGGCATCGAATATTTCGTTTTGATGTGTTGAATGCTGAGAGTTATATGCATGAAGAAATATTTGAGTGATTTTGATAAAACCCAAATTGTTCTGTCTAGAAAAAATGCAAACCATCAAAATTGCTGTCATTTGAAAGACGCCCAATATGAACACTTTCATTTTATAGTCGTTCAACAGTTTAACACCACAAATGAACTGTGTGATTGAATTCAAGAAACCTGTTCAACCATAAGACCGGTTTATGTTTTGTATTGATACCCCTTGCTTACATCATCGTTCAAATGCATACTAATTCAAACAATTCTTAGATTACAATCTTTCGAGATAGCACTTAACACTTACTTACGGTTTAATAGTTAAAAAAAAAAAAGTCCCAGTGACGTGTTTGCTATCATGCACGACGAAATTCGGCAAAAGCCTAAAAGAAATTATTTACATTATTCGGACTGATGTCCTCATATTCATCGCCACATTTATTACAACGTTTCGGCCAATGTACGCTCCGGCCTTCTTCAGGTGGTTAACCGGGTATTGAACTCACACGCTTTGGGTCACTGGATCCAACTAACGCCCGGTTAAGGCAGTGGAGAACTTTCAGAGGGAAATTAACAGGAGATAACTGATAACTGACATCCATTAAACATGACACGTAGAACTAAAACAGACTACTCCAGTGTGCAAAATAAAAAGTTCAGTTTGAGATCCCAAACACCTGAAGAAGGCCGGAGCGTACAACGGCCGAAACGTTGTAATAAATATGGCGATAAATATGAGGACATCAGTCCGAATAATGTAAATAATGTACATAATACCTCATCTCAGAAATATAGACAGATACTGAAAGAAATGCTCTATATATTCTTTAACGATTCAGTGTTTTGCTTCCTTTCCAAATCAACAGATAAACACTTTCACAGACATTTCAGTTATACCAGTTTGACAGGATAATGACTTCACTGTTTACCGATTAATAATGAAAAAAATTAAGCTATGTTTAACTTACTCTTTGAAAAAAAAAAAACGTTACCACCTATATATTCATGTCATCATGATTCACTGATCACATTATATTCATTAAACATTACAATATGATTGATGTTGTTATTTGGAAAAAACTATTGGTCGTGCTTCCTTATTCGTAATAATATATTTTATTTTCCAACGTACCATTCAAACAAGCAAATTGATTAGATTCCTTTTTGGTTGAGGTTCATAAAACTCCGAGAAAAGTAACCGCGGTTATCGTATATTTTGTTTCTCGTATTAAATTCATTGTCCATTATCGAAATATATTAAGGGAAATCATAAATAATTTTTGTTTTTATAATATCAACGTTATTCTTCAAACAATAAATTACAATTTCGTTTTATTCAATTATATATCCACCATTATTTGTAATGACTTGCTGTTACTTGTCAGGCAGTACATCGAATGCGTTTTAGTATTTTTTTTTTTTTTAAATTTGATATGGAAAACTATTCGACAAAATCCTGAATTTGGTTTTCATTAAGTAAAAATTTCCCCATCAAAAAGGTTTTCATCAATCAAAATGTAATAATCGGGTAAGGTAGAACAGACTAAACGTATTCCAATTTTTTTTCTCTATGCTTTATTTGCTATATATGGTCTTTGGTTGTCATTTTTACTAGCCCCGGGCACATTTCGACAAAATATTTATGGACACGTTGCACCTGATGGATTTAAAAATGTGCATTTAGTGTTTCGATACGTTTACGAATTCTATACTTAACCTCGACGATCGTACTGTTTGCTTGATATTACCTTTTTTCTAGCTTTGTTTTGAGACCAACTGTGGAGATTTCTCCATGCCAATCCACTGCCTTTTGCGTTGAACATTGTCATTTCTATAAATGCATGTTCACACAAATTTTCTAGATTGTGTATATTGTAAAAGCCTTGTAAACGATGTCTTATAGTTGATTGATAACACAAACAAAAATAAATAATTACACTTTAGCGTCTTTTTTATGATTCCATTAATAATGAGAAAAAGATTCTCTTAATATAAAGAAAGATTTACTATATAATCGACCATGATTTGGCATCTCGGCTTCAGTCATTTTGTCATCAAAGTGAAACGGCTTTCTTCTGTCTTTTCTACAAATATTTTCATGGCAACTGTTGTGACGAGCTTTTTTCATCCTTAGTGCCCGTACGACGTGAGTTTATGCGAACTACTAGATTGGCATTTAGGTCCCACCCTTTTACTGTTGAAATAATTAAATGTAACAACAGCGTACTAGTGGCATTCCCGACTTGCTAGGGGTAAAATGATTAAAAAAAACAATTGTTAAACTTTTATAAAATTATGCTACTAGATTGGCATCTAGGTCCCACCATTTTACTGTTAAAATAATTAAATGTAACCGCAGCTTCTATTCAAACAGTTCCTATTCCCGCTCTTCCCGACAGTGAAATTCCATTCCGTTTACTTGCTTCACGGATGACTACAATCTTCAAAAATTTAAATGCAACGTCAATTGCCATCTTCTGTTTTCTTGAATCCCGTTCATCTTTTATCCTTTCCTCAACGCCCCCTATACTCAGTCTTATCTCTCACCTTCACTTTATGTACCCCCCCTCGTACTAATGGCATTCCCGCGTTGCTAGGGGTAAAAATGATTAAAAAATAATTGTTAAACTTTTATAAAATTTTATTTAATCGAATATTGCTTTAAAACAAAACGGAGAAATAAAATGGAAAATTTTCTGCAAAAATTGTTAAAATTTATTTGTCCTGCAGAAACATTTTCAAAAAATAATAATGTTGGTGATTAAAAAAATAATAAAACATAAAAGGAAATATTAAAAAATGAAATGCTTCTCATTTCAATATATGACCTGATCAGTTAACATAACTGATTCCGATTTCAAACAATATGTGATAAATTCTATTTGAAGAAATGTTCAGTCTCTGATTTATACTCTACTTCTTCTCCGCTAGTATTTCTCTCTCCTTCTTTAGTCGTTGTGTATTTTTTAAATATTTTTTATCCTCGATTGAATCTGAAAAGGGATGAGCGATAACCGGGTAGACTTCGTTTTCTTTTGTTATTTCATTTTTGTTGTTATAATTATTGATCCACCACATTGCACTGAGAATTTTTGTTTATTCTTGGTTTGTTTAAATATTTTGTATATATTTTTGCTTTGTTTAAATATTTTGCTTTTGCTTTGTTTAAATATTTTGTATATATTTTCATATTTAATTTTAAAATGTCTATTTCTAAAGCTCTAATTATTATTATTATTATAAAAAAAGACTATTTTTGACCAGCATTTGTTTGATAGTCACATGAAGAGACATAACCAATAACAAAGGGTCAGAAAAAACAAGTGTTTTCCCACTTAATTACACAAAAAGCTATTAAAAATACATTTGATTATACGAAAAGCTATTAAAAATAAATTTAAATGGAAAAGGATCTTCACTGGATATGAGCTAGGCTTGTTAAAAACATTCTTTTTATTTTCTTTGAGAGATGGTTCATAAAGGATTTTGTTGATTTGTTCTTGGGTATCACACCCAAAGCTCCAACCAAAACAGGAACTTTTTTTTAGTTTTTAAAAAGCCACTGTTGTATTTGCATAGCTTTTTTTTTTAAATCCTTCTCAAATCTTTTGTCCCTTTTTCCGCTCATGCCAATCAATGTACAAACGTTTTATTTTTCTCCTCTCTTTATCTGAGCGATTTGCTTGTATTGTTCGATCTGTGTTGATAGAACAATCTCAGAGGATGATAACATCTGCTTCCTCAACTGGATTCAGGTTAATGTTCGTACTAGTTTACAGCTTTTTTTTTCACGTGGTGACGGCAGATATTACAATTTCGATATCTGTTATTATTTTTTGTACTCATTGGGTGTGATTAATGAGCCTCGAAAAATAAGGTGGTCAATAGCTTCAATGTATTGATCACAGAACCTATATTTTAAAAGTCACTATTATGGAAGACATCTTGTAAGCAGGCTCTGGTCATATGCAGCAAGAATAAACCCTTCAAATCTGAACCCTTTAGTCATTGGTGGGTTGTGAATTATCTACATCTGCATTTTTGCTACGGGGAAGAAACTTGCTATGTGGAGGTTTTTGGTTCACTCTTTCTATATTTGCTATTGGCCTAGTTTTTTTTTTTTTTTTACTTTTTGTTTCGGTTTTCTTGCTTATTGGTTGGCAGTTGTGTCAACTTCCGCGCTCCTTTCAAGATTTAGCCCGATTTCGTTTGCATATTTACGGGCTTCTTTTAAGAAAGCTTTTTCCTTTTTTCCTGCTCCATTACGATTCGTAACATCCAATCTTGTATAGCTGCAAGATGCTTATAAATTACCATAGAGATTTCCAGTTGGATTATGCCCTAACCGGCACTACTCTTTGGCAAATATAGACGTTAAACATCTGACTTAGGGTGACACATTCTATTACATGTGAGTCGTTTGCAAATTGTTATTTTATTAAGCTATAAGTTAACTCTGGAATAGCAAAAGTGTTAATGGCCGCTATTATGTTTTTTTAGTTCAATTCAGTTTTATTTATTACATGCAATCGCCTGATGCCCTCTTTCTGATTTTTTTTTTCATCTTCAAATGTTATATTCCATTTACCTTCATTCACACCGAGATATGGGTAAGTAGCTTCCTGGTCAAGATTTTTAATCGTAGTATCTACATCAAGAGTTATATTCTCGCTACTAATAAACTTTTCCCGCTTGAATGTGGACATTTATCAAGCCTAAATTTCATGCATATATCATTTATAAAAATTTAAATTCCATGCATATATCATTTATCAAGCCAAAATTTCATGCATATATCATTTATCAAGTATAAATTCCATGCATATATCATTTATTACGTCTAAATTCCATGCATATATCATTTATCAAGCCTAAATTCCATGCATATATCATTTATCAAGAACCAAATCCCATGCATATATGATTTATCAAGTTTAAATTCCATGCATATATCATTTATCAAGCTTACATTCTATGCATATATTATTTATCAAGCCTACATTTCATGCATATATAATTTATCAAGTCTAAATTCATATATCATTTATCAACCTTAAATTCCATGTATATATCATTTATCAAGCCTAAATTCCATGCATACATTTTTATCAAACCTAAATTCCATGCATATATCATTTATCAAGTCTCAATTCCATGCATATATCATTTATCAGGCCTAAATTCCATGCATAGATTATTTATCAAGAACCAACTTATATGCATATATCATTTATGAAACCTAAATTTCCTGCATATTTTATTCATCAAGTCTAAATCCATGCATATATCATTTATCAAGCCTAACTTCCATGTATATATCATTGCTAAAACGTTTTATGGACTTTGAAAACTTTTTCCAATTCATTATTATTTCTTGTATATAATTTCAAGTAATCCATGTAAATAGATGATTAATCCTTTGATCTTTGATCCCATTGCCATATCCTAGATTGTTTATTAATTTTTATAAAGGAATTTTGATAATAAAATTTTAATAAAGTAATTAATACCAGAAAAAAGAAAAAGCAGAGAAAGTTTCTCCCTAAAAGATTCTACATTTATACAGTGATCCACAAGTGTCTGATTATTATTATTATTATTATTAATTTCTGGTGTGTACCTTTCTTTTAACGTCCGTTCTGAGACCTAAGTTCAGAAATGGTATCATGACATGATATCATGGCTTTGTATGGATTAAGCTGTACCCGTGAGAACAATTTTTTGTATTTCTTTAAGGCATGGGCTACCACGAATCCTTTCAATTTGTCTATCGGGCACTTTTCCATTGAATCCCAGTGCTACAAGTACCACTGAAATGATTGATGTCCTCATGTGTAACATTTTTTTAGATTTTCACTTGAAGATTCTTGTATTCTTCTTTTTTTTATAAGATCTGCTCAGATACATCACAATCTGCCGGGAATGCCATGTCAATAAGAAAACCCATTCTGTTCTTATGGTCTTTGATCACAATGTCTTGGCGATTAGCTTTGATTGTTCTGCCTGTGTGTATTGTAATGTTCCATAAAATTGTTACAGGCAATGTCTCTGTAAACGGTTCTGGGTGATGTTCATAACAGTTCCTTGTAGTTTTCTTCGCGTAAAAGTTGCATATTTTCCAGTGCGGATATTGGCCCACGCTATTATTATAGCTTTTATGTCCTTTGATTTCTGGCGTGTACACATTTCTTTTGGGGTCCCGCCCAGAGACCTAAGGTAAAATGGCATCATGACACTTTCCAATAACAAAAAAAATATTTTACATAGATAAATCCCTTCGTAAAGTGTGGGCTGTACCTTTGAGAACATTTTTTTTTGTATTTCTTTGAGGCATGGACTTCCAGGAATCCCTTCAATTAGTCTACTTGAATCTTTTCCAACCAATCCTAGCGCTCCAACTACAACAGGGATTGTTGATGTTCCCATGTGCCATATTTTTGAAATTTCGATTTCAAGGTCTGTGTATTTTGACAACTTTCTGAAGATTTTGAAAGATAGATTGCAGTCTGCAGGGATTGCCATATCAATAAGGAGACACTTTTTTGTTCGTGGTCTTTAATAACAATGTCTGGGTGGTTCGTTTGATTGTTCTGTCAGTGTGTATTGTGTAGTCCCATTCAATTGTAACAGGTCCTATCTCCGTAACCGGGTCTGGGTGGTCTTTCAGTTTCCTTCCCATAGAAGTTGCAGATTTTCCAGTGCAGATATTGGCCCACTCTGTCATGTCGGGTTTTATACTCAGTGGGTGCCAGTATTGTGCAACCTGATACAAGATGATCAATCGATTCTATATATTTATCACAGAATCTGCATTTTGGGCTAACACGATATTTTAGTATATGTGCTTGATAATTCCTAGTTCACAAGCATTGGTCCTGTGCAGTAAGGATAAAACCTTCAATTTCAGCTTTCAACCCTGCACTACGTAGCCACTGACTGGTACGGGTTTTGTCTACGTCAGCTTGTTTGGTACGGGCAGAGTATTGGCCATGAAGTGGTTTATCTTGCGATTGTTTCTGTATCTGGTCAGTTGCATTTGTTTTTGCTTTCTTTTTTAACTATTTTGCAACTTCAGTCGGTGTATTGTTCTTTACTTGTATTTCTGCGCCCATTTGAAACTCCATTTTGAATTTGTTGGCTTCCTTTATTACCGAGTAAAGACGCTTACTACTTTTATGTTATTTGACACATACCATCATCCAGTCTTCTGTAGTTTACAAGTATCTTTGGAGGCCAATTGTTTTTTAGTTTTGTAGGACAGTTCTAGTTGAACTAATCCTCTGCCTCCTTCGGATCTGGGTACATACAGAGGATCAACATCAGCTTTGGGATGATGCATGCGGTAGCAAGTGAGAAGCTTTCTCGTATTGGCGTCCATTCGCTTAATTTCAGCTATGGTCCAGTTAAGGATATTAAAGCTGTATTGCACCAAAGGGACAGCAAAGGTGTTTATAGCTGATATTCTGTTTTTTGAGTTTAGCTCGGTATTTAGTACCAGACGTACATGCCTGTAGTACTCTTTTCTTATCTTTGTAGTACCCCTTTCTTACCTTATTATTATTATTATTATTATTATTAATGTTGTTTTTGTTCAATCAAATATTTCAGCGGCAAGATTATTTTGTTCAAGGGATCATGCCACTTCAGAAAACACACGAGTGAATGTGTATTTAAACCGGAACGCTTAATGTATTATCTAAAAATTCCATCGGCATGAATATTCCGGGCGGCACATTTATTTGATACGAGAATAAGGAAATTAAAGTTTCCTTCTAATATGGAATTTTCCATTCCTTTTCGATTGCAATCATGTTGATACTTTTTCTTCTGCTAGACTTTACTGTATGAACTTTCAAATTGATTCTAGGGATGTATTGTGTCACAAAAACCACAAAGGAAAGTCTACTTTTGTGTTTAATTTTGTCCTTTCTCGAAATAGTTGCCATTTGATTCAACTTTCTTGACAAACCTCTGCTTAGTGTCTACATGAATAGTTCAAGAGTTCTCTTTTAATCTCGAATGGATTAAAACTTCAAAATAAATATAACACTGACAACCATTTTAGAAAATATTTGCATGACATTCCAGAAAACTTTATCCACATTAGCGATGTTATTCCTAATGGAATATTTGCAAACAGCGACCGCATTTCATGTTTGTTTATCAAATATTCATTTCCAACAGACATCATCATTTTCAAAATTAACTTTATTTTTTACTATTAGCATTTTCACATGAATGTTTTATTCGTTTAGGGATGATGAAAGCCATTAACATTCAACAGTTTAGATATTGAGGGTAAAGTGGGATCTCCTGCTTCATTTACTTTGAAGAGGCTCTACTTTGAACAGGGCCCAATCATGCAGCTAAATTTACGCCTGTTTGACTTGTCTGGCTAATTAATAAATGAAGGTGGTCATTAACAATGTCGACAAAACCATTCACTTGTCATACTCAAGGGAACAATGCTGCTTTGCGTTTCTGACACCAGTCTCGTGTTTCATGGAAAACATCAAACTGATGCCATTACATTGCGGTTCTCCTCTTTAAATTCTGTACAAAATGAAGAATTTTTTTTTTATTTATTTAAATCGATTATTTTTATTCAATCTTATTATTTCATCCTAGCAATGAAACTTGAAATTACAAATTAAAAAATATGATAAACACGTTTGAATTGCAAAGAATTCCCCCACTTAAAAAAACGAATTTGTTAATAAAAGAAAAATATATTAAAAAGAAAGAATTTTTTAAATTAAAGAATTTTTTTAAAAAAAAAAATCCATCGAAAATTTATATAGAATGAGAAAAATCTTTGACATTCTGATCAGTTGCAGTGAAGTGAAAAAATAATAAAGTGTTTAAGCATGTCTGAAAGGACATTAAGTGCATAAGAGTTCTGGAAATGTTTCTGTAAGAACTGAAGTATAGAGTTCCAGTAAATCTCTTTAATGTTATTGATCGAACGACATAAAAGGCGTTAATTATTTCCTGCCAAATGATTCTTTTATGTTTCAAATCCGGCAACGATTCTTTCTTTATATCAAACAGTAATTTCAAAGACATAAGTCATTATTGTTATTTAAAACTCCACGACGATTGCCTCAATTTGCCTACGACAAAGATGATCAGTGCTTTTTTTTTCTTACAATAAAAATAGTGCACTTCTTTATCGTAGTATTAAGCAGCAATAATTGTCATTGTTTCGAGTTGAAAGTGACCGTGAGGATAGATCATTTTTCCACAGCAGAGATTCATGCAGTTTTTCTAAACAAAGTAATTGTTCACGGTTGGAAAATATTTCCACTATAAGGTGTCCTTCACTTCATTTCCTTGAGATACATTTCTGAAAAGCAATTGAAATAATAAACATTATCTGATTATCAAACACGATACAGAATTTAAAAAAAAAACTATCTATACAAATTAACAGAATAAAATGTTTCAGAAAAGCCTGATGAACAGTTTTAAGAACTGTAAATTCGAAGAATATTCAGAGTCATCGAGACAATAGCATTATTTAAAATGGCTATAATTATGAATACTAACGAAACTAGATGCTTAATATCCAGTTTATCACACCAGTTTCTTCTAGAACTCAAGGATTAACTCAGAAAGGATCGAAGAATATCTGCTTAGGGAAAGGAATAAATCCTGGAAACTTCACAATCGATTGGGTTTTGGCAATAAAAACCAATGATCAAGACACAGATCCGAATTTGTCCTTGAGTAGGAAATGAATTCTGGATCTTTTACATTGATTCCGATCATTCAGTCGAGTCCCGGAGAAGGGATCAGCTAAACGAACAAATTACGGATATTCGCTGTTCCGGTTGGTGACTGTGTCAATAAGGAAGAAAACGAAAAGATAGTTAAGCATCTAGGAAGCTGAGTTGTAGAACATGAAGTCAACATTTAAGATTCGAGACGATCCAAATGACAGTATTGTTGGAAACAACTAGAAATGTCCTGGGAAAGTGAGGAGATTTTCTGTACAGTGGAAGCGATCACTTTCTATTGATGTGCACTCTCATTCAATAATAATAATAATTGTCCTCATGCAGCCTCATGGATTCTGATCATAACTGAATGTAAGCAAAAATAAGTACATTTTGTCTTTTGTTGAATTAAGATTGATTATAGCAAATATCCTGTTCAGTATCACAAATTTGCTTGTCAGTTTCTTGGCCTTAAACAGTTGAATATGTCCCCCTGGCACAGATGCACTGTAGATTTCGGTTCATGAATGCAAGAGTAGGGTCTAGCCTGCGAGCTTATGCGCTGAATTTATCGAAACTTGTCACTAAAGCATGCACATCTGGAGATGATTCATTTACCTGGTATGCTCTTATTCAACTGGGTGGTATAATAAGTATAGTGGGATTCCTATTATTTTGTTAGTGTTTTCATCTCCCATTTAATAATAATAATAATAATAATAATAATAATAAAAATAATAATAATATGAAAGACGTAAAATACGATGAAGCTATTTCTGAACTTAGGTCTCTTGTTGGGACCCGGAAGAAAATTACTATACAGCAGAAATTAAAGGAAATAATAATAATAATAATAATAATAATAATAATAATAATATGAAAGGTGAAAAATGCGATGAGGACAATTCCGAACTTAGGTCTCTTGTTAGGACCCGGAAGGAAATGTCTATACAACAGAAATCAAAGGAAATAATAATAATAATAATAATAATAATATGAAAGATGGAAAATGCGATTAAGCTATTTCTGAACTAAGGTCTCTTGTGGAGACACGGAAGGAAATAGGTATACAACAGAAATCAAAGGAAATAATAATAATAATAATAATAATAATATGAAAGATGGAAAATGCGATGAAGATATTTCTAAACTTAGGTCTCTTGTTGGGACCCGGAAGAAAATGTCTATACAACAGATATCAAAGGAAATAATAACAATAATAATAATAATGTGAAATATGAAGAAGACCATTTTAACTGTAATTCTTGAAACACATAGACCTACCTGTAAGTACCTTATAAAAGAGAGTAAAAAAATAAAATTTGAAGAAGATTTTTTAAAAAAAATGTAGATTTGAAAAAAACTCTATACGTTGTAGTTAGCAATTTGTAGTGAAATATATATTGTTGTCGCCGAATTTAATTCACACTCTGAATTCAAAGTAAATGGCGAAAAAGTAAAAACACGGAAAATTCATAGCATATATAAGAAGATAAGAAAATAACTTAATTCACGATTAGTCATGAATTATTCCACAGAACAATGCCGTTTTCATATAAATCAACGAACGTCTGGCAAAATACAGAAATGAACGTTGCAGTAAACCAATACAATAAAATTCACGAACAATACAACTGTCGCTTACTCTACTATAAGATATTTTGTAACAGACACAAATCTTCGTCATGCGAAAGACTAACATTCATCAAGAAACTTCAAGTTATTCTTAAATGGACATTCCTTAAATGTCATTTATGACAACGTCTGGGCATAAAAAAATACAACAGCATTATTTCAATATTTTAAACCGTTGTTATTCGTAGAGGCGTTACACAATTGATTTAAGCGATCATGTTTTCGATACTTTTTGCTAGTAGCACAATAATGTGTGTTTGTTTTGAATTTTAATTGTATTCATACGGATTTGCTATGAAGTTTTAATTTTACAGTTACTTGTCATTTGTTTTAGTCTTTAAACTATTCGAGATTTGTTGCTCAGAATAAAGTCGGAATTATATAAAAAGCTATTTAAGTCACTACAAAACTAATCGGTCATTTATGTTGGCAGTACTCTGAATGTACTGCGGGGTAAGCGACCAAATAATATCGGGGAGAAAGTTTATTTCGTTAGTGATGCTGTTGATAATAGATTAACAGGATTCTGTATACTGATTTATTACGTCGAAGCAAGAACAATACTAATACTTTACAATAACAATAACAATACTACGAATAATTGAAAACCTTCTGAAGAAGGAGACAATATGGCAATTTGCTTATTTGAATATTTTTAAAAATATTGAATTTGGAGGAGGGGGATCGCTATATTATGAATTACCGCAAAGTGACGGGTAGAAAAAAAACGCATGAAAAACAGAAATGATTCAAACCACAGCATTATTGAATTCAACAAAGATTACCGGGAACAGGAGGAGACTTGTAGTCGCATTGACTACACTGTTGGACATAAAACAATCATAACGTGAAAATACTTTTAAATGTAATATATATATATATATATATATATATATATATATAGAGAGAGAGAGAGAGAGAGAGAGAGAGAGGGGGGGTATTTGAGTGCGTGACTAAATGTAAATTATGTCATATAAATTGAATAATAGACAATTTGTGTCTATTATGTTTAAATAATAATGTTTTAGAATATAATAGATACAATTTGTCTATTTTGTTTAACAAAATCTATTCAAATGAACAATAACTTTTCAAACAGACCCAATTTTATGTATACACTAGCAGCATGGCCCAGCGTTGCCCGTGCTTGATTACGACAGTACGACTCATACAGCACTTGACGTAAAATATTTGTGCCCTTCCTTGCCTTTAAAGGATACCCTACCCTTTGCCGTGAGTATGTTGCTACATGCCTTACTTCTTGCCTATCTCAAACTCCGATTTTTTTCTAAGTTCTATACTAAACATTAAATTTGTTACGAAAAAAGAACTAAACAAAATGAACACAAAACGATCAGCTTTAAAAAAGAACTTGTAACTGGAAAAACAGAATGAAAAAAGAATGTTAACAACAAATACTTTTTCACACCCAACCCTATTCTGCAGAATCAGAATCAACGTTGAGCAAGCGAATTAGCCAATTAGAGTAAAGTGCCATGCAGATTTAATTTTTTCCAACTTGTGACGAATGCAGTTATTGAATTTTTTTGCATTCTAGCATGCTAGTTAACATTCGTGTCAGTCAGCTGTTGGATCTAACACTGACCAATAGAATCTTCCTGCCTATTTGCTATAGGCTCTCACTCTGGCAGTACAAAATGGCCGCAAACTACATGAAAAACTACCGTAGAAGCATGAAAAAATCGATTATTTCCACTATCGATGAGAGTTGGGAAATGCAAAGTCGGTCTTGGCCTTCCCGCTAAGTTGGAGCATGAACATGTAAATTTTGGTGCAAATCCGTCGAAAATTGCGGCCGTGCATTCGTTACACACATACACACATCCTGCCTTTTATAGATAGAGATAAATACAAACATATATATATATGTTCTTAATACTTGGGCAAGAATCAAAAATTCTGAACACTCCACTGATGAAGGCTTTTTTTAATAGCATATATATCTATCTACCTATCTATCTCTCTATTTAGATAGATAGATAGAATTTTTAATTCTTTCATCCCGTCGAGAGAGCTTACTCCAAATTTCGCAACACTCTTCGGCAGTTCAGATATTCACTATGTATAATTCATTTCATATTCAGATACATATATATAATGTAAGGTTGATACAAAAAGAAATTGCCTTTAATATAAGTAAAAAAACTGAATCTTCTTGGTGTTGTTACCTTCATAATGTGATAGTGAAGAAATAAAGAGTTCATGAGACGCCCTATTGGAGAGCACCTTCAATTAAATATAATGATTCTATGGCAACGAAAACATATCTAATTCTACAGATGCAACTGCTCTATTATTGTTGTATTAATTTATATTGTTAAATATAACAGTCAACGAATGTCTATTATCTATCATGGGCCTTTCTAAGCATTGTATAATGGCTTTAATTTTAAGAGAAAATAAAGACAAAAGCTGTCCAAGATTGGAATATTTCTTTATTATACTCATGAGCAATCATAATAAAACATAATAGACATTCGTTGTTATATTTAACAGTATATATTTGTATAATAATCTGCTGCACCTATACAATATATATATATATATATATATATATATATATATGAAAATTTCTTCGATTTAATCGGTAGAGAAGACAATATTTATGAATAAAAATGACAATAGTAAAACTAGTAATTGCTGACGCGTTTCGTCCAATGTGGACTTTATCAAGGCAAAATACGAAATGAATATAATTTAACAAGGTAACTAATAAAAACAAAAAGAGAATGTTACTAGCAACTGGTATGTAGAGAAACGCTATTTCCATATTGTTAACTGAAAATAACGTCAGTATTTGTCACGTGTGGAGAATATTGTCGTTGTATCTGTGTTGATGTATTCAGCCATTTTCTTTTGATTTTATGAATCTGTTGTGTACATTTGTTTGTGAGAGCAGTAATTTTGTTAAGAAAGGTGAAATGTTACCTTGTTAAATTACACCAATTACTAGTTTTTCTATTGTCCTTTTATTATATATATATATATATATATATATATATATATATATATATATATATTAAAAGACATTTTATGTTTAACGTTGTTATTTATAGATACAAGTATTTAAGCAAATGCTCCGTTTATGATAAACAGTATTAAATAACATTTACCATACAGAATGTCCGAGAAATTTTCATAGAAAATATTCGTTCTTTGACAGGATTCGAACCTGCATCATATACGCTGACGTGCCTTAACCGTCTCGGCCACAAAGAACCTTTCGGTAGACAAGGTCAATTTACTGCTTATAAACTTCAATCTTCCATGAATCTCGTACATTCATAACTGCTCTGGCGTATCGAATTCTTTGTGGCCGAGACGGTTAAGGCACGTCAGCGTAAATGACGGTTCCGTATTGGATGCAGGTTCGTATCCTGTCAAAGAACGAATATTTTCTATGAACATTTCTCGGACATTCAGGCCGGTAAATGTTATTTAATACTGTTTATTATAAACAGAGCATTTGCTTAAATACTTGTATCTATAAATAACAACGTTAAACATAAAAATGTCTTTAATAAATAAATTGTCGGACCTTGTCCATTTCTTAATATATATATATATATATATATGTATATATATATATGCACTTGATAAAATAATTTAATCGGTAGAGCACTGTGGGGAATAAGAAAAAAAATTGTAAACCGTCATTATTACTGCTGATAATGCAAGAGTTTCCTACCGATTGAGTTCTCTGAGGGATTGCTTTGTTTATGAAACAATAAATACGCAAAAATTCGCCTTTCTCTCTACCGATGGCCTAGGGGGTTAGAACCTCCGACTGCTACCAAATAGGTCGGATTTCGGTCCTGAAGCGATCATATGTCTAGCCACACTGATGAGCTATGATATGGCGAAACAGTCTGTCTGTCGATAACGGTCTTTATATATATATATATATATATATATATATATATATATATATATATATATATATATATGCAGTACTTATTGAAAGTATTCAACTGCGATCATCATTGTCTGATGATCGAAAAAGCGTGAAACCTATGGTTGCAAAATTTATATTCATACAAATGAATATATATATATATATATATATATATATATATATATATATATATATATAGTGAAAACAGAAATTTTAAGGATCTATTGGTTATAAATTATTTCCCCCAGGAATTTCTTTTCTCTGGCTCATAAGACCACACTTCCAAGGGTGAAAAAATGAATATAAATTTATATATATATATATATAAGTAATGAAAATCTTGGTAATCCATACGGATAAACCCAGGGAGGATGAAATCTGGAGAGCTCAATGTTAAATCAGAGCGATTAATTTAATGAAAACCGACAACTTTAAGGGAAGAGAGATAAGGATGATTTTAAATTTATTTTTATTACAATACTTAATTACCCCCTTCCTCACTAGTAAGTATTGTAATAAAAATAAATTTAAAATCATTTCTATCTCTCCCTTCCCTCTCTAATTTCAACCATATCTGTCACACTATCTCTCACCACTCTCTATATCACCTTACACCAATTTAATACTACCCCTCAAATTGTAAAAGTTATATATCAATTTATATTCATTTTTCTCAACCTTGGAAGTGTGGTCTTATGAGCCTGGGAAAAAGAAATTCCCTGGGGAAATAAATTATAACCAATGGACCCTTAAAGTTGCCTGTTTTTCCTTATATATATATATATATATATATATATATATATAAAATATAAAATTAAAAAAAAAAAATGAAAACTACAGACAAAAGTTTATTTTTGTAGTTCAGCAGATTTTTTTCTGATGATGATGACCATGTTGGCCGAAACTAGTCGAGGAATCTAATTGAAATGTTAAAAACTAAAGAATATTAATATACAACCAAATATATGTGTGTGTGTGTGTGTGTGTGTGTGTGTGTGTGTGTGTGTGTGTGTGTGTGTGTGTGTGTGTGTGCGCGCGCGTGTGATTATGTGTATATGTATGTTTGTATGAGTGTGTGTGTGCATGTGTGTGTTTATGTGTAAACGCGCCCGCGTGATTGTGTGCGTGTCTGGAGTGCGCATGCTTATATGTGTGTGTGTGTGTGCGCTAGTTTTATTAACATATACTGTGCTTCTTTTTTTGTATTTGTACTTATTTACTTTTGAAATAAATCCAAATCATTCCGCATAATAAATTCCAGAAAACGCCCAGTTCATTTTGGCATTGTCTTTGACGCTTTTTAATTATAACTTTCCATTCTTCAGTCATTTATTTTTTTCTATTTCATTGCTTTGCCATTCGGGTGTCTTTCTCGTCCATTTATTTTGTGCAACTGTCAAAAAACATTTATCGCCAATGCAGACCATAACGAAGGTTATTCGCTCGAGTAAATTTGAAACTATAGAAAGTTATTTTTTTTTTTTTGTCGACCTGTAGAATTCTTTCTCTTGTACCTCACAAAGACGGATTCTCTTTCATTGCTTTACAAAGCAAATCATTTTTCACTCATCCATTTGTGTTGCACTTCGTCGGTTTGTGTTATCTATCATTTTGGGACTATTAATGTTACATTTTGATTGGTGTGTTTGCTGTGAGTTATTGATTTATATAATGTTGGGAATTGCATCTGCCTTTGGCGTTGTCGGGCGGAGATAAGAATAAAAGTAGCACTCTGTTTCAGTTGTAATTGATCGACTCTCATGTTGAGTGTTTTTCTTCTTCTTCTCATGTGTGTGGAGCAAACGTGAACGAATTAAATGCGTTCGGCGTAAAACTAAGAAAACAAAAGACTGATTATCACACTGGCAAAGAACATGATTATTTAAGAACGTTTACCCGCAGACATCATCTAAGAATTCTTTTGCCTTCAGACATGCTAGATACTCACTTATATAAGCACACAATATTCGCTACGCAATAATAGCTCCAAATTTCAAATTGAATTCTACTTCAGTCGAATAATATTAAAAAATATACGATAATAACAATTTGAAAAATTATTTTGCTAAATTCTTTATCATTTATTTGAATATCAACATGAGCTGCAAAGAAAAATATTTTGACAGATAAAAGAATGTTTTGATAAAAAGAAATTCTGAAATACATTCCAAATTACTAATGAAATGGACAACGACACGACTCTGAACTAAAATCCAGTATGTGTTTATTATTTAAACTTCTGAATCCTGTAAGTGTATATTATGTAAAATTTTACATTCAGTTTCTGTTTAATCTCTAAACTTCTGAACACAGTATGTGTTTATTTAAATTTCTGAATCCAGTAAGTGTTCATTCTCTAAACTTCTGAATCTAGTTTGTGTTTAATCTCTAAACTTCTGAATCCAATATGGGTTCATCCAGTATGTGTTTATTATTTAAATTTCTGAATCAAGTATGTGTTTATTTTCTAAACTTCTGAATCCAGTATGCGTTTATTCTCTAAACATCTAAATCCAATATGTGTTTATGCTCTAAATCGGTATTTTCTAAACTTCTGAACCCAGTACGCGTTTATTCTCTAAACATCTGAATCCAATATGTGTTTATACTCTAAATAGGTAAATCCTTCTATCCTTTAAAATAATTATTGAAAAATGACGAGAACATACGCAATGAGAAACCCAAAGCAAATATTTTAATATTAAAGCTGCCATAGATTTTATGCAACAGGAATGTTTGGTTCATTATCAATCCTCCTCGTCATAAATCCTCGAAATTTCATACCTGCTCAGTTTCATATCTAAATGTAAACAAAGCAATTTCTGAAAAAGCAATGGATTTTTCTTCATTAATCCGACAGATTTTATAATTTAAATGTGACTTTTAGTGGATACCTATATTTGAGTAGACGTTCTGATTTTTTAAAACATTTTTAAACAGTATATGCATTATTTTCTACCGGCCTTAATATTGGAAAAACATTATTAAAGAAAACTAAGTGTCTCCTGCAAGATAGATAGATAGATAGATAGATAGATAGATAGATAGATAGATAGAAAGTAAGGAAGAAAAAAGAAATAAAGCTGAGAAAGAAAGAAAGAAAGCTAAGAAAGAAAGCTGATATATATATATAGAGAGAGAGAGAGAGAGAGAGAGAGAGAGACAGACAGACAGACAGACAGATAGACAGACAGACAGAGAGGAGTAGACTGAGACAGAATCCTTTGTATATATATTTGTTCAGCCGGACGGGCTGGGAGATAAGCAAAATCGCATTGTGACATTTATTAAACAGGTTGGCTTTTATAATACACACTGTTCGCTATTGATCTACTAAGAGGCAATCATGGAAGCATGGAACTGTTTGTCCTTGATACATTTACAGGAAATAAAATACATCATTTTCCTGTTGTAAGATAAGAGCTTTACAAATATAATTGCAAACCATCCCTTTGTGTTCTTTGAAAACTTGGTACTGCTGATTAAAATGAACATGACACCCAAAGTAAGAACGTTCTTTAAAGCTTCCGCTTGATGTGTGAAATGATGGCGTTAACACGCTCTAAAACATGATGTAAGTATTCCTTGTTGACAGAAGGCTACATGTCAACTCTGATATCACGAACACCGCCATTTTGATAATTTTTTTTTCTCACCGTGTATCAAAATTTAGATACCCTTTTCAAAATTGTGGGTCGATTATACATTTGAATTTTTGCAGGTAATGCATAGTCGGGCTGCATCAGATTTTACTCACATCCCATTTTCATATTATTTTTGTTTCACTAGAATTAGAAGTCTTGCCGGGTTTCATTATTGGCGGTAAGCATCTTAACAACATAAAAGATGCAGATTACACAGTGTTCATAGAATACCTAGAAAGGAAGTTACAAGAACTCAAACAAAAGGCCGGGAAGAAAAACGTAAAGAAAGGACTACACATCAAACGCAAGAAAACGGAATGCCTAGCATTTGCGAAAAGGAAGAGCCCAACACGCAAATTATAAATTGGAGATACCAAAATTAAACAAATACAATTTAAATACCTGGGAAGCGTTTTAAACAAGGACAGAAAGTACAACACTGAAATCCGAAGGGGCATTAAGACAGTAAATGATGCCTTACAAAAGCTAAGCAACGTATTAAGAAACAGAAAAATGTCGTTAGAAACAAAGAAAAGAGTACTGAAATGCTATGTAACATCTGTCCTCCTCTATGGCGGTAAATGTTGGACAATGTCCTCACAGATGAAGAAAAAGAATTGAAATAACAGACGTTTAGTTTTACAGAATAATGCTGAGAATAACAATGGATTGAACAAGTGAACAACGACGAATTTTTTATTGATGTAAACAAAATTGTCACTTATAATTTACATCAGGAGGAGACAGTTGATATTTCTCGTCCGCATAATATGGAAAGAGGACTTGGAAAATTTAATACTCACAAGATAGATTGAAGGCAAGAAGGACAGACAAAACAACGAATAACCTAGAGATTTTGAGGAAATAGACTCAGTAAGGTTTAGGAGAAATAACAAAAACACAGAATTTATTATGTGCTGCAAAGGACAAAAAATTGGGAAGAGCCATGGCCGCCTACTTCCTGGAGAGACACGTCACATAGAAGAATATTGACGCTTTTCTTATTTTATTCCTATGCCATTTTTATGTTCTTTCCCCGTTTGAACAGTAATAAAAAATAATGACCTTGGACATATTTGTCTTTCAAATACTTAAACGTCATCTAACGGAAAGATGTTACCAGCTTTGTCTTAGATTACGTTTAAGTATTAACACCAGTTTAAAACCAAGCGTCGATTTCTTTGTATTCAACAGAGATCGAATTCGCCAGGAATTGCATGCAATATTATTCCGTTAGTATTTCCTCATGCATATTATTTTCTGGATTTATCGGAACAATATTACTCTCTACAATACATTTTTTAAGCGTTTCACCCCAAGCAAGGCGGGAAGCCACTAGCACGCAAGGGGTTACAGAGAGTTGGAGCTGGCATCCTGCTCTCACCCCTTCACTGTCGAAACTCCTAAATGTAGCCGTCTCTTCTACTCTAATAGCTTCATGTCTCGCACCTCTCGCCTGTAGAATTCCCTTCCCTATTCCTGTTTCCCTGTGAGCTATAATCTCCAGCTATTCAAGTGTAATGTCAATCGACATCTCCAGTTGCCTTGATCTAGCCACTACCCTCATCCTTTCTTCTATCACTCCTATGATCTTGCTATTTTCTGTAACCCCTTGCGTCTTAGTGGCTTCCCGCCTTGCTTGGGGTGAAATGTTTAAAAAAGAAAAAACAAAGATCAAATAGGAGTAATAGAGGAAAGGATGAAGAGAAGGATAGGGGATAGATCAGGGCATCTGGAGACGTCGATTGACATTACATTTGTATAGTTGGAGATTATAGCTATCAGGGAAACAGGAAGAGGGGAGGGAGTTCCACAGGCGAGAAGTACGAGACATGAAGCTATTGGAGTAGAAGAGACGGCTACATTTAGGAGTTTCGACAGTGAAAGTGTGAGAGCGTGACTCAGCCTCGTAGGGCGCTTGAATTCATGAAGTCTGGGAACCAGCGAATGCAGCTCCTCAGAGCAGTTACCATGAAAGTATTTGTAAAAAAAAAAGACAGAGGGAGGCGACGACACGACAGTGAGAGAGCAACTGCAGACGAGATGCCAGATCAGGGCCAATTACGTTGCAAGAACCTTGAGACAAACATAAGGGATCTCCAGACCATATATGGCAGCAATATTCCATGCAAGGGCGAATGGTTGATTTGTAGATTTGAAGGATCGAGTCTGGCGAAAAAAATTTCCCGGCACGGACAGGAAGCCAACTTTCCTTGTGGTGGACGAAGTTATTGACTCAATGTAAATGTTCGATATCTTTTTCTTTTTTTTAATCGTATTATAAACATTCAAATGATTCTCTTTGTTGCTATTCATTTTCTCTTCATCTCCTTTAAAATTTTCCACACGTATTTTTTTAATTTATTTTCTTTATTAAACGAAATTGGAATCAAATGTCTATTAGCTATTTTCATCGAGCGCACGATTCTTTCAAATCTAAATTACCTCATCAAAAAATCGTTTCTGAAATTTCGCCTACGTATGCCTTGATATTCGAGAATGAGAATTCTGAATTAAAAACATGGCGAAGCCTACATATCAGCTAAAAGCTAAATCATTCTAATCTCAGAGACGCAGTAATTTTTATTAAATAGAAAAATTAACAAGTAATTTTCTTAAATGGCAAACCTTGAAATAATTTCTTTCTTTTTATGTGAATCTTGTGTGATTGAATGACAAATAACTTGGAAAATGTCTTGATACGAGGAACATAAAATGAATATTTTAAGAAAGTATTTTTAGGACGTACACATCAAAAGAAAATGGTTTAAAATGGCGGAATTAATTGGTTGTTTTGTGTTTTTGATATTGCATCAATGTGTGAAATGGAACATGTGTTGCTCGTGCTCAGACAGAACAAATGAATGATGTAGTGATATGTAAATGATGTACTGTATACAAAGCAGTATCGCTATACTTACGGGAGAGTTATTTTCTCTTAACGGGTTTTCATCTGTCAGATAGAATATCTATCATAACAATATGGCGTCGCCGATCGGTTACTTAACCACGCTGTAGAATTCTGAATATTTAGAAACCTGGCTTAGGTGTTTCGCAACGTTGTAGTGGATGAGAAAATGAAGTCACGGATTTGTTTTTAGCCTCAACAGGGTTTGAGGCCGTAAAAAATCTCCGTCTTGGTCTATGCCAAAGAAGATTTAGTGTATGAAGTAATTGTTGCCGTCATAAAAGCAAATTTACGGCCAAAAAAGAAAAAAAGATTTCTCGAAAGTAGATAAAGAACGGACAAAAATATTTGGCAATATGGACAACGATTTAAAGAAACGTCGAGATATTGTGAGTCTGAAAGAATGGGTTCAGAACAAATATCTATAGAAGACGAGCTAATGTTGCTAACAATGATTGAAGGAATGTTTGTCATGTCGTACAAGTGTAAAATTCTAGATCGGCTTCAAGTCCATGATATGAAACTAGAAGCATGTGTAGAAGTCTTACAACAATTGGGATTGATTAAAAAATTTAATGTTTCCGAAGGCAGTACGGTTACTTATAGTGCCACTAAAAGCTTACTTGTGTGTCGATATTGCAAAATGGAAAATGAAAAGAGCACAAATAAATAGAAAAAAGAGACTGCCAAATATCACATCTGTCAGAATATTAAGATAGGTAATTAAGCTTATGGCATTCGTCTTTGACATCGTATATATTAAAGGAAATATTCTTCCGCATGTGGATGATTCATCTCGGTTAAATCTGAGAGTTAGAAAGTTGAAGCAAGTGAAAATGTTGAGAATAGGATTTTGCACTGGATAGAAACTGACGTATTACCCTTAAATCTGCTTTGGTTGGGAACTAGGCATGATCTAGTGTTGAATAGAATTATGAATAGATTAAAGAATTACATGGAACAATTGCTCTATGTCTGAGAGACCGTACGAAGAGTCAAGACACAAATTAACAATAGAAAAAGGAATTATATGTAAAGGAAATTCCATACTATCTCAAAAGTCTCCGAGAAAAGAAGTAATTAAATCCATACACGATTATATACATGGAGGTGTATTTGCTACGAAAATGAGGAAGTTGCAAGCATGTTGGCCAAGATATTCATATATTAAAAACGCTCAAAATGTGAATAAATAAATAAATTTAGGCAAATTAACATTCACTCTTAGCCAAAAGAAATTTAGAAGTGTACACGAGTACATATGAATCATGCCTACGTCAAAGGTATGATATTAGTCGACTCGTATTCAGGTTGGTCTAAATTTATCAAAGTCGTGGATAGAAAGACCACTACTGTGAAGCGGGTGTTAAGTATAGTGTTTTCGGGAAATGAAGTTCCAAAATCCTTGGTCTGCGACGATACACCTAAGTTTTATGAAGAAATTTTGTGTACATGGTAATATATATTGGCATCATTCCATACAAAACGCCATCTTACCACCCACAGTTAAATGGAATTACAGAGAGAATAATTCAAACGGTAAAAACGGGATTAAAAGCATTCACTCCAGTGCATTGTAACATAGAGAATTATTTACCCAGGCTATTCTTAAGTTATAGAGCTACTCCGCATCCAGACAGAAGACAAGGCCTATCTTCGTTGATGAGAAGACAAATAAAATAATGAATGTATGTGGTACAGAAAAGAGAAAGTGCCAAGTCCTGAAAAGGCGAATTTTGTGGTGCAAAAGGGATTTGACACAACTGTGTTAACAAAGGGACAGGACATACTGGCCCACGAAGACCAATTTAGAACCACAGAAGAAAATGAAATTATGGAAAAAGAGGAGAAATAAGAATCAGAAGAATAGATGACACAAAAAAGGATGAATGCGTCTAGTGTTGAGATTGATCAGGAAGACCACCAGAGATATAAAAATGAAGAACAGGATAGGGAGAAGAGAATGAGTGTATTCAGTAGTAGTGAAGGAGAATCTGGGGATGAGTGTGACAGGAGATATCATGATGATTCAAATGAGGAGAATCAGTTAACACGTAGATCCCCTATAAAAAGAATTAAAGAGACTCGCTCTGAGAGACGGATTATATCTCCCAGGACTGTTTCTACTGTATTAACAACATTTACCGGCCTGAATAATCGAGTGATTTTCATAGAAATGTTGTCCATACTCAATATTATAAAACAGAGCATTTACTTAAATATTTGTATCTATAAAAAGAACGTATAAACATAAAAATGTCTTAAAATAATTGTCGGACTTTGTCCATTTCATAAAATTATATATATATATATATATACACATACATATTGAAGGGAATAGGGACAAAGGATAACGGCTCATAGAGATTGTGTAAATGGTTGGTGGAACAGGGATTAGGGGAGATAGAGAAAAGAAAAAATATACTGTGCTAGAAAGGACAGGAAATTGAGAAGTTCTATGACCACGCACGTCCTGAAGGAACACAACATATAGAGGGGGAAGAAGAAGAAGAAGAAGAAGAAGAAGAAGAAGAAGAATATGAAAAAGAGGAAGAAGAAAAAGAAGACGAAGAAGCGGAGGAAGAAAAAGAGAAGAGGATGAGGACGGTGAAGGCGAGGAGAATAATAATAATAATAATAATAATAATGATAATAATAATAATAATAATAATAATAATGATAATAATAATAATAATAATAGCTGCAACCAACGGCTATTATTTTGGTTGTTATTTTTCACCTATATTTTAACTGAATCTCCATTACTTCGAAATCAATTTTGCCTTGCTTAAGTGACTCTACCCAATTAAAGTGTGCTATAATTTTAGGAAGAGATCAACAAAATCATTTAATAATATATTTGATTATGGCATGAAGAGAAAGATCTATTTCTTTAATTAAATGGTGTGCGAAATTAGGCCTATTATTAGGGAAAGGGACACAGTCTCTTAAACTGTGATAATTAAAAAAAAAAAAAGAAGTGAAAACTTCAATGAAGATGGAAGCATTAGAACAGTAATTTATCATTAATCTTATTATCATGAACCTAAAGCCAAAAGAATTTGGTGACCATCACTCTCGATCGAATCACAGTCTCTTTTAGCAACTGGCATTTGTTTCACTAACTTTTCGTATTTCAAATGGATGGGTATTTCAAGTCGTCTGTAATGGCCGGCGATTACCAACACAACCGTTATTATCAATTTCCAGAACTTACATAGCATTTAAGTAGGTTCTTCAGATTTTTTTCTATGTTCTTTTTTCTATTTTTTTTTTCACTTTCATCCTGTAGTTCAATAGAACGACTACAACATTATATTTATTGCTAACAACAATTAAACGTTCTTCTGTATTGATTTGATGATGTGTCCCAATCTAAAGATATTTTGTTCTAATTACCTGAAGTCCTTCTTCTGAATTGCAATTAGTACAGAAATAACTCCGTATTCATTGACATTTCACACCTACAGTAATCGATGATTTTCCGTGAAGATCGGGTGTGAGGGTTTCGTCAAAAACAAATCTATCAACCATCCATGCCGTAAAGAACGTGTGGCAGTCATTTCATTATGACTTTTAATTCCTTGGACACCTCTTTTAATTCCGTGACAACACCTCTCAAACGAACACGGTTCGGGGAGATCTTCTTCAGCTGGCTCCTACCCCCCACAGCGCGGAAGCAGCCCGGCCTTCGGGCTGGGTTGCGACCGTGGCAAAGTCTAGTTTGGACCATATCAGGACCTGCTAAGACAAGCTAAGACTAACTTGGACCAGAACTTGACTAAGTTTTGACCAGCTTAGACATGTTATGACCAATATTTGACCAGTGACCCTATGCGGAAACGCTCGGGTTTCCCACGAAAAACGACCTTGTGTCACATCTTGACCTCGTGGGAGTCAAGTAAATACCACCCCCCACAGACCTGTTGAGCTTGGTTAGACCTGCTAAGGAGCGAAGGTCCCGTCCACACAGCTCTGGGAGTCGTTGAAGCACGTAAGCCGTCCTATCACATCAAGGTGGCACACCATCAGGACGGGCGCGTGAGAGTGGGCCTCCCTGATACGGTACGAATCTCCTTGGGGTTTTCCCGACGATTTACTCATATTACTTTACCACACATGAAATAAAATATTTTGAGGTTGGTTGTTGGTCGTCTAACGAAGTAACCTTTTTAGTATATATTTCCATGTCGTGTGAAACTCCTAATAGCTTATGTCTTAGGTATGCTAAATCCTGCAGCAAGGTTTTGAGGAGCGTGGAACTATCTCTTAATTGGCCGGGGTGATGTCAATTATTTGACAAAGTTTATACTTGTTTCCATTAACTAGATCTGGTGATCTGGCCTAAATTGTATAACTTATTTGAATATCAATGTTTCATAGAATTTTGTTCATATTTTTAAAAGTTTTCTTCTCTATTTCCCACAAAGAGCTGATGTCCACAATGTATATCCATTGATCACACTCGGCATTACATAAAACTCCCTTAGCTCTTCCCGTTTTTGTGTTATGGGAAATAGGAGAACCGAGTTCAAATTCCAGAGAAGATCGTTACATTCGCTTTTGAACAAATACCCTTGGCGAAGGTATAAATCAATCTCTTCTCCCGGAAGTTATAGGTGGGAAAGCTGGACAGACTGAGTCCTATAGCTCTGATTGGTAACCAGTCTACCTTCCCATACAGAGCTGATGTCCGCAGAGTATATCCATTGATCACACTCGGCATTACATAAAACTCCATTAGATTTTCCAGCTTTCATGTTAAAAATGCTATCTGTTTGATAAAACAGTGAGTAGAAATGCAAACAGTTCTCTTAAGAAAGGGAATCCTAATAGAATATCAAAGAGAGCGACGATCATGTTAAAACAAGACGGTTACATAGTAGACAGGGAGTCTTGACTACTTTGTAAAAAAACTTCAACAAATACGAAAATAAAGTCTAGAATAAGGGATTGGCTCATTAATTAAAAAGCTTCGCCTGGAACGTGGGGATAAAGGAATTAATTGACTTAACAGTTTATCATTAGCTTCCGTTCAAGTTGTGAGTTCTGAAATTACTCCTGACATCTCCATCGCATGATTTGAGGCATTTTTTCCATCTTAACAACTTAAAATAAAAATAAAGACAACCAAGGACTTTTTTAACAAACAAATAAACGTAGTAACAAGGAAATTAACTGTGTAAACAATTCTTTTTAATTTGTGAATACTGAACTTTCTTTCCTTTATAACGAAATACATTTAATTGTTATGTAAAGATATAATATAAAAATATTCTAAAAAACGTATTAAAGATATGGATTAATTAAACACTTCGTTAAACTCTATTTTAGTTGTGAATTTAAGGTCTCCGTTTTATTAAATCTCAATATATTGTTTCAAAACCTTTATTTCATTGCATCTCGTTAGGAAATAATTCTATGGCCGCCACTTTTTTACGTCACAGGTACACTAGTTATTGTTAATGCTCTAACCGGTTCTTCATATTTACATTAAAAGCAATAGTTGTCGTAGTAAGAAAATGATATTTGATTATCTTTACAGCAAAATTGAAAATAAATGCTGAATATTTACAGGCAGATCTTTATCTAAATTCTGGGCGTAATGATCGTTATATTCAGTGTCGCAAATCTTGTTGTTATTGTTATTAGTTTTTCCGTCAACATTGCTTTCGGAAAGTATTTAATATATCAAATGGAGAAAAAAATTTATTGACAGAACAATAAATCCCCCGCAAAAAATTGGTGGAAAAATAGAAGCAAGCTAAATAAATCTAACAACGATGAAAAGGAAAAACAAGCGAGTCGACTAAGTCTCGTTTATATTGAAATCCATCACTTCAAGACAATGGAATCTGTTGAAAGAGAAAATGCTACCTTACATTTGAAAATACATTCATTAACTCTGACATAATAATGCAGACGGCTAGTTTATAAAATCGATAGCCATATGTCTTCCCGCTTAAATATATGCTTGTCTGTGGAAAAGTTGATGTGTAGCAGAGATAAATACATATATGTGAATATGCAGAGAAACGAATATATCTATACCTATATATATATATATATATATATATACAGAGAGATAGATATCGATATATAGATAGAGAGAGAGGGGGAAATGAGGAAAGGAAGGACAGGAAGATAGACGAAAGGGTGAAATACAATCTTTTCTTAATAAAATTGTTTAAAAATTGATTTTTTAAAAAAAAGGCGATATGTAGCAGAGATAAGTACATATATATTAATATGCAGAGAAACGAATATATCAATATATGTGTATATATACGTATATATATATATATATATATATATATATATATATATATATAGAGAGAGAGAGAGAGAAAGAGAGAGAGTGGGGGGGAATGAGGAAGGGAAGGGGAAAGATAGACGAAAAGATATAATGTTTTCTTAATAAAATTGCTAAAAATTGATTTTTTTTTAAATCTTGATATACATATATTTTTATGAATAGCATATCATGTGAGTTTCAACTTATAACATCAATCCATCGGCACTGTGATGTCGTGTAATTGTTAGCAAGCTTGTCTCGCCAGATCAATTACAACTGAGTATTGATTTCGATCCTCACTGGGTGCTCCATGCTTTCGGCCTTGTGCCACAACTACTGTATAGCGCACTTTGACGTGGTGTAATGGTTAACAAGTTTGTCTTGCTACATCAGTTGCGATTGACTAACGAGTCTATAAGAACACGGAATTATTTATCTTACTGTTCTTTCTTTATATATATATATATATATATATATAGGATAACATATGGTCTTAAAGTTAGATTAATATGCTCAATATCAGCATATATAAATATAAAAGCGTACATTCAAACAGACTGGCATGAAACAGATTGTCGCCTCTGAGCGTTAGCTTCAATGTCTATTGATGAATTGGATCGTGATTGCAATTCCAGCGTAAAAATTATATTTATACTCGGGATTTTCCGTCATCGAAAGACACGTGATGCCAGTTCATCAGTACACCTCTGGTCTGCTAGTAATTCATCTCTCGTATCTCTTCAGTGACATCGACTACCAGTAATTTATATTAAAATAAAAATTGCCGGATAGTTGGTGGTGTTCTTTTCTTCATACTCGTGACATCTTTTTGAACGGATCTAGCGATAAGCAGCAGTATTTCATTAGAATATGCACTGCTATAATCGATACTATATATAAGCATTTCTCAAACCACTTTATGACGGAAGCAAGTATCATTGGAGAAATATATTTTCAACACCAGTGAACATTGATTACCTCTTTGTGACAAGCAACTAGTATTGTCATCTTCCTTCGCATAAGAGAGGCATGATGGAAATAATGATGGTGAAAAATGAAAGAAATACCAGGATGACACAGGAAAAAAATTAAAAAAAAAAAACAGAATGAATCAAACGGAAAGCGCTTGTAGGTAAAGAAAAAAAGACCCAAAATGGATGTCAAAGGAGGCAACAATGATCGAATGAAAGAGATAAAATATATGGAAGATGGCGAAGGATAATAATGAGAAATTTAGTTTAGCACTAAGATTTTTTACAGAGGTAACCCCCAGAGAGAATAGCACTTATATGAAAGGTTCATAATATCACCAAAGAAATTCCTGGTTCAGAAAATGTATATTGCAAAAATATATGCAACTCTACATCAATATAAAGTAAGATATGCATATAATCATCAGCGTGTATATATATATATATATATATATATATATATATATATATATATAATTATTTATTTAAAAATATGATTCCAACACTACATAAGAGCTCTCATGTTTCAAAACAAGAAAATTTCAATATAATTATTTGAATTAAATTAAATTAAAGTACCAAACTCTGTTCCATCTTCAAGCGAAATTTTTTTCGAATTTTTTGGGGAATTATGCTCTACTTTTGTATCGAACACTATTCTTTAAAAATAATAACAAAAATACTAAAGAACTTTGGATTATTTACCTAACGGGTTCTTTTCTATTTTATATATATTTTTACACACACACACACACACACACACACAGATATATAAAAGTTTGTCTGATGATCGCAAAAGGCGTGAAACCCAGGTTTGCAAACTCACATCAATCCAACTAAATATGTTAGCTCTATCACTGATATTGAGAGCTTTCCAATACGTACCGCGCCTATATAAAATATAAATAATATATATAAAAATTGCATATGTATATATATATATATATATATATATATCTTAAAATAATTGTCGGACTTTCATAAAGTGTGACGTCATTTGTTTACATTTGGATACGCATCGAGCAGATAACATAAACACCTAATTCATGATCAGATACTTTGAAAATTTTTCTAAATATTCAAATTCAGTTGGTTCGATCAATTCCTAAGGGATCCCCATTCCTACCCAGTCAGATCTATTATATATTCAGCTGAACTAATTTGTCGCATTTACTTCAACATTTGGGTTATTCATTACTGTTTCGGCACCGGCTATATTTGCTAAATTATGTTATTATCATTGAGCTTGTTTAAGGTATGAGGTATTTTTGCTGTGATTTTCTTTTTTTCACTTTATCAGCCGATGCGTTAAAACTTAAAACACTTCTTGCTTTACTAAAAGCAAACATCAAGTCAAAGAAGTATTTTAAAAAAGGCGTCCATACGTGACTGACTGTAATGGCCGCTATCGACTTGTTTTTCCGCCAACAGCAAGAACGATAATTCACTTAAATCACGGCCGCCAACATTACGACGCAGATTAAAGTCGTCGTTGTATTTGTTCACATCATTAGCTTTCGTCCGTCCGAACTCACACGAAATAAACTCGAAGTCGTTTAAGCAAATCTTGTTTGCTTAGAATAAAATCCATTGGCTCAGGACAATGTCTAATTTATAGTTTTTTTTTGTTTTTTTTTTTGTTCTTTTTGTTTTGTTTTTTTTTTTTTTTTATCAGCATTACAACAAACATTGGTAAAAGCGTGAATCAAGAAATAAGGCCGGTTTTTTCTTTGTTTTTTTTTTAGATTATTTATTTGGTTGGAAATGGTGTTTTAAATCTCGTTAAGAAACAGCTAACATACGAGATTGGATTTCATGATGATTTTTGTCGAGTAAAAAACTAGTTTTTATCATTCTAAAAATAAATATAAATCTACTTCGGCATATCATTGTATCTACGTACCTAAGTAGTATATATTGGTGGATATAGCTAATGGGAGATTAGTATTTAGTAAGCGTGCATCTGTCCTGAGTTGATAAATGCTTACTTATACTTTTGAGAGGAAAATGCGTTGTTAAAATAAAATCTATTTTTACAACATTTTTCAGCAAAAATGTAAGACGCAAAATATATCTTTATTTCTAAAAGTCTTTGCTTGGCTCCAAGTTGGATGCCATCGACGATATCTGTAAAGGGAGATAATAATTGAATGTTACAACAAAGAATGTTTCCTGTTTTTCTAAGAATCGAGTTTGGAAAATTGATTTGAAATATTTGAATTACCAACTATTATTGGTAAAAAAAAACAAAAAAACTATTCGTTTAAAAGTGATAGCAACCACCAGAAACGTGGTGTAATGGTTAAGGAGGTTTCGTTAGAACAATTACGATTGAGTATTGAGTTCGATTCTCACTTGGAAACCCATCCGTTTGGTTTGTACTACGCCTAACAATTCGTTACAAGATTGCTCAATCAGAAGACAGAGAGCACGCAAAACAAACGATCTCGATATTTATTGTATTTAGAATGCAATTAAGGTACGTGGCCAAAGGGGGGGTGAGGCTGGTCCACACTATCTTAGACCTATCTAATCTGATTCACAACCCATTCACTCATTACTATTTGCGCATTCACCACAAAAACTCGTCCGTCACCAATCAATTCTCCATACACCATAATGTCACACCCTCTCAAGGGGGACCTACAAAACATGCCCCATGCCATAAAAATTTAACGATAATGAAATTATTATATATAAAATTCTATGATGAAAAAATGAGAGGGGAGCGAATGAACCCCAAAATAAACTAAATATCGAACACAAGTAAAGTAAACATAACTGATGTTAGTTGGGCCCGTCCAACCCTCAAAACAGAGAGGCTGCTGTATTCTGCCCATGGGACAAAATCAAGAAGCTCTCTCGCTAAGGGAGTGGGAAAGGTGACAATATAGACGAATATGGGAAAATATAAAGCTGACCCAGTCGAAATAGAAAAAAGGGGCCAAAACAAACTGGGGAGTTTGGGAATCTCGACTTGGATCATAACTAAAAAGATAGCCGAGAACAGGCCAGGAACAATACTTACTCACATTAACTAGGTACACTAAAGCTTGTCTAACCTAACCAAGGGGAGGGCCCCGCAGAAAACCACCCCGATGTGACGTAGGTTGACCTAAAAGAGAAAATCAAGGCTAGCCCCGTTCAAACAAACCAAGCTCGCCTCTTTCGCTGAAGACTGTCGAATACAAGCGTTTTCTATTAGTTCTAATCTTCAAATTGAGCCGATACTCAAAGAAACGGATCAGATCCTGATGAGAAAACAGTTGCCTCGCAAGACTTCCTTCATTCGCGTCGTCCAAATCACCATTTTGGGCCGTGACCAGCAGCGTCAGAAACGGCATTCGGCGACACCGAAACACGTGATCTCTTCGTAGTCGCTTCTTCTGATTTGATACTACTTTAACAGAAAAGATTTAAATACTCGATATAATTCATTCAAAATCAGAATTTCTTTGTTTGCGGGGTGGGGGGGGTACTTTTGGAAGTGTCAAGAATATTTGTTTGGACGTCATTTTATGAAAATTGATCCTATGTCAGACATATTGAAATGCACCTTATTTCAGAGGAGCGAGTTTCATAGAACTTTGTTTTACTTAAGAAATATCTTTGCTACTGCCAAATGAAGACAAGACAACAATTGACAACTAAAAAACACCCAAACATAGCGAATTTCTGAAACTGTTACTCATTTTCGTTAATTATTGAATTTTAAAATATTTTTGCATTACCATATATATATATATATATATTCTCTTCAGTTGTTCCTTCAATGTGGGAAGCGTAATGAATTCCCTTCCAACTCCATTAGTCGCTATTGACTAATTTGAAAGCAAAAGTTTCAAATACAATTTTCGTGTTCATCTCCTGATTTTTTCTGATTTTTTTATCAATTTAGATTTTTATAAAGCCTTACTTAGTTTAATTCAAAGACTTAGTTGTCGAGTTCTAAGTATGAAGCAAACATAATATTAATGCTCCGCGAGGCGGGCTATCATTTTACTGTTTGAGAAAAAATAGGTTTTATGATAAAATGAACTTCGTCTGGCACAGATCAACACTATTGAAGAACTGAGTGAAAAACGAACTCAGATATTTGCTTTTAAAAAATTGTTCTATGGTGAATGTAGATATGTTTTTAGTCTGGTGCAAGGTCTTGCAAATAGAGCACCTACTGAATATCTTGATACATTCAGCAGAGATTTTCATGTTAAATATATAGTTTTTCAGTATCTATAAAAAGATATTTAGCTTAGCTTTGTATATCGCAAGATAATAATAAAAAATGGCTGGCCAGGGTCGAATTCACTGCAGTAGTAAAACATATCAAAGGCAAATTTAAAACAGGAAAAAAGAAAACATTCTGTTTCAATATGCGGGTAGTGTAACGATTAACGTTGTAGAGAGGATTCGGCGAACCGAGTTCAATTTCCCGTCAAGTAAGGTGCGTTTACTTTCTTACAAACATCATTGGAAATGGCGGGAAGCCGTTTCTTCATACCTCCTGCTATGTATTAAACAGTAAGTTAGACCGCGTTCGCTTGTCTTGGATGAAAGCGATTCGAAGGGAAGAACATAACCTTGGGAAAGTAACGGGAAAAAATCCATCATTCCAAAATAGGCATTGACAATTCAAAGACAATAAAGAACAGAAATCTATGGACAGCCAAAATAACCTACGCTTTGAAAGAACACAGCATACAAATATTGAACTGTTTTTTTTTTGGGGGGGGGATCTGACACTAGAACATTTTTACTATTTTACATTTCAGAAATAAGAATATATGTTGTACGATTCCACCTGGTAATCAAAATAACGCTAAATAGCGTACAAGTTGAATGACTCAAAGGAAAAAGTATTTATGAAAATGATCATTGTCTAAAAAATAATCCTAGTGATTATTTTCTTTGACGTAATTACGTATTCGATTTTTTCTTGCGTTAATGTAGAATGCCACTTCAGATTTCTTATTGATGAAAGAATAACCCCATTTCATGGTGATTGTTAGAAAGTAACAGGAAGTGAAAGAGTGAGATTTACTTGACACCCCCCACACACAAACTTAAGTCAGGTTGTGACACAAGTTCAGTTTTTAACGGGCCGCTGGTCTAAGCTGGTCATAGTTTGTCCAAGTTGATCAGAGCTGGTCTAAGCTAGTCATAGCTGGCCATGGCTTGTCATAGCTGGTCCAAGCTAGACGTAGCTGTGATCCCACCAGCACAGGGACGGATCCCTACACCAGGTAAATGAGATTTACTTGACCTTCTCCCCCACTGAGTTAGGTAGTGACTCAAGGTCAGTTTTTAACGTGGGGACCCGAGTGTTTTCAGTCAGGCCGCTGGTCTTAGCTTGTCCAAGCTGGTCAGAGCTGGCCTAAGCTAGTCATAGCTGGTCTTGGCTTGTAATAGCTAGTCAGAGCCGGTCCAAGCTAGACGTAGCCGTGATACCACCAGCACAGGGACGGATCCCTACACCAGGTAAGTATCTGGAAGTTAAAGAGTTCATGCTTTTGTTGACACACTTATGAAATAGAAATAAAGAACAGCCGGCCCAGATTTAAATTCAAATGATTTCTAATAATATTTTTGCATATAAATTTGCCTCATCCAGTATAATTATTTTATCTCAAATTTATGTTCACATCCATATTAGAAATGACTTGCTTTACAATTGAATAAAGTGTTCAGGGTTTCTATATTTAGAAAGTCTGGCAAAATCTATCTTATTCCGCTGAACATCGAGAAATAATAGGTTAGAACAGGGGTCGGAGGATTTTTTTTTTTTGGCCCGCCAGCTTAATACGTGGACACTAATTATCTAATCAATTTGTGAAGCTAGTGGCAGAAAAAATATCAGTTGGAGCTAATTGACTGTTATGCGACGAATTTTTGAAGTCAAAATTTAATTCCGAATCCACTTCTACAAGAAATATGGTTTGCTAAGCGGAAAATATAAAATGGAATTATTATTTTGAAGAACATGTGCTTGTGAACAACTTTTTTCGAAAATGAAGTATACAAAAAGTTGGTTAGGAACAAGATTCGTTGATGACTGTCTTCGATAAATATTTCACCTGATGTGTTGAAGTTATTGATTAATAAGCAGAAACTAGTTTCTCATTAAAGAATTTGCCATTTCTAACTGTATTTTGTTTGTAGTAAGGAATTTGCATTTTTTTTTGCGTGTGTTAGTTGTTATTCTGTTACCCCTGCAGTAAAATAAGGAACCTTGTTAAAGGTAATAGAAAATTAACTTCGTTGTTGTTTTTTTTTTTACATTATTCGGATTATTGTTCTCATCTTTGTCGCCATATTTATTAGTCCTTGCACTCCAACATCAGTGTCTATCTATGCATACAAATTATATATATATATATATATACACACACACACACACTATAATTAATTCATCGAGCCTAGAAGAAACCTCAACAGAAAGCACTGGACGGCCGTTTGTTCTATATTTGCTCATCAACAGTCCACTACTGAGAATTGAAACTCGGACAGTTACGTTATTAGGCAAACGTTATACCAACTGTTCCAAGGGGCCACGGTGACGAAGAGGTAACGAATTAGACTCGAGGCCCGAGTTACTTAATTATAATTATCTCAAATCCTCCTAATTTCTATCACACACACATATTATATATATATATATATATATATATATATATATATATATATATATATATATATATATATGCGGTTAGTCTTCATTATTTACATTATTCGGACTATTGTCCTCATCTTTGTCGCCATATTTATCACAACGTTTCGGCCGTTGTACGCCCCGGCCTTCTTCAGGTGGTTAGAATGTCGAACTGAACACGTTATTTCGCTCGCTGGTGTAGACTGTTCTAGTTTCACGTGCCATGTCTAATGGATGTCAGTTATCAGTTATCTCCAGTTAATTTCCCTCTGAAAGTTCTCCACTGTCTTAACCAGGTATTGAGTGAAACGTTGTAATATATATGGCGACAAAGATGAGAACAATAGTCCGAATAATGTAAATAATGTACATAATCTCAGAAATATAGACAGATTTTTTTTCCTTTAAACCACTAAACCAAGGTAGCCTTTCGAACGGAGTGGTCTGAAGTCTAGACAATTTATAATACATTTGATACCTAATAATTACATTACAAAATCAGCTGTAATATACAAAGTTATTTATTCTTATTACTGAACCATACCACTATCTTCAATTATATGATCAAAGTTGTATATTTTAATTTTAACTACATAAATGAATTTTTAAATTAATAAATAAATAAATAAAAATAAAATACAAAGACTAGTGAGTATACTTGTAAACAATTTCCATTGTCAGTTTTTTTTTCTTTGTGGAAGGAGTTTTTCTCATTATACCTGATGAGGGCTGAAAAATAGATGGAATATTAGCAAGTAACAAAGAAATGGTTTGAGTATCTAAACAAAACTGTAAAAAATAATTTGATTCTATATTGCAATTGTGTTTCCTGTTTGCTTTTTAAATGAACTATAAAAATCATTGTGTGTATATTATCAATGATATTCTGTTTTATATAAAGATAAATAGCATCAAAATATTGGCCCTTTTTATATCAGAAGTATAGCTAGCAAATAGATGAAATGTGATTCATGAATGTGTAGTTTGCTTTGGTGAATAGAATAACAACACTAAGAGACTTGCCATTTAAAAAATAATTTTCAGAAACATCATTCCAGATGTGCCTCAAATGTATTTTCAATTGTTAGTTTATTTAGAACAAAATTGGAGATGTCAGTTGATTAAAATAACCTATTCCAAGAGTAAAATTTGATATCTGCAGAAATTTACCTAACAATAAAATCAGCTATAATATACATACTTATTCTTATTACTGAACCATACCACTATCTTCAATTACATGATCAAAGTTGTATATTTTAATTTTGACTACATAAATATATTTTTAAATTAAAAAAAATACATATTTTGATTTAAGTCTCTATCTAATATTTTGAAGTAAACTGTAGCCTAAATACATGAACACATGTCCAGCCAAAAATGACCAGCCTATAAAATCCATTAATAACACCAAGCCTTCTCTTTTGTCTATTAACGACATCAGCAAGAGTTTTGTCTGGCTCAATTTAAACATAGTAAGGAATTTTCATTTTCTGTTGATTGTATTAATTGTTCTCCTGTTATCCCTACAGGAAAATAAAAAACCCTGTTTAAAAAAAAAATCACATTAATTTTCTTTAAACCTCCAGACCAAAGCAGCTTTCTGGAGAGAGTGGCCTGAGGTCGATACAATTTACAGTGTAACCCGGATATAAGAGAGTTGTCGGGACCAAAGAAGAAGTCTCTTATATCCGAGTTTCTCTTATATCCGGGTTTGGTCTATTTTATATACATTAACACAGGCTCTAATTTGGGACCAGAGAAAATCTCTCTTATATCCGGGTTTCTTTTATATCCGGGTCTCTTACATCCGGGTTACACTGTATAATGCATTTGATGCCATGGCCCTCCTCCGAAACGATGCATAGCTTTCTGGTCCGTTCTCTCTAAAAGAATATGAGGACGTGTTGTGTCGGAAACCTACCACCCCTCTTGAAGATGAACTTGTCTGCGTCTGTGAACAAAGACTTTAAATAGTGGCATGTCAGTTGACATGAAGAAGAGAGATAGACAGATAAGTTCTTAGCTGAGCTAGTTATTGACTACTCAGGCGATTTCTGTACCTTTTTACCAACCTATTAAAACCCTTTTTATTGTTACGTGTTATTTGGCGTTGTCTCTACTAACCCCAAATCAACATCATAACAGGACGTGAAAGAGCTAAAACTAAAATATTTATAATTTAAAGATTTGACCATATTAAATATAATTCCAAAAAATACGATGAAACATTTCGATGATTATAAGTAGCAATTACAATCGAAGGTAATAAGGGACGTACGTTATGAAGACGGAGAAAAACAAAAGATGAGTTTCATTTATTATGTATCTATTAACATTTAATTTTACTGCGTTCCTACATGAAATAGGAAGCTCCTGTGAAAACTGCGGGTTCATATTTTCTCGGTACGAACGTCATGTTTCTTTTTCATTGATTTTATTTTAAACTATTTTACAGATAATGTAAAAAAAAAATGACGCCATATTCTTTTCAGTTTTTAACATTAAATTTCCATATGTGTTTCTTTAAATATTTTTTTCAAATTATTATTCACGTAAACTACTGTTTTACAGAGTCAGTTCTTCACATTTCAGCTTCGTAAACGCGTATAAATATCCAAGCATTTACAGAAAAAGACACTATCGTCAGACGTCACGGTGTTTACTCGTTCCCCCACCAGGACGAGATGTGTTACAAGGTCTTTTTAAAGTGGGGACCCGAGCGCGCGCACCCGGGCAAGGGACCAAAATTTACCACAGCTCCCGCAACCGTCGGTTGTTCTGGCCTCGATGCGAGAACCGATGCCTCCCTCTGGTGCAATGGGAGGGCGCGGACTCTGGCAGCTTCTCCCGAGGGTTGGGCACCTCTTCAGTATAATTTTTTCAGTTGCTCCTCTGTCCTTTGACAGAGAAGCCCCTGAGCGCATTCTGTCCAAATACAGAGACGCAACTGAGAAATGATAAGCCATTCGTTAGAAACCTCTCCAAGGTAGAATTTTTACACTGTCGTCAGACATCACTAAGGCAAAAGAGATACATCAATATTTTATAGATATTATATATAAACGTATACAAGGTAATTTTAATTAGCTAATTTATTTGTAATCAGACATTATTTCCTATTATTATTATTATTGTTATTTTATTTTTAAGCTTAGGGTAAGTAAATAAACAGTAGATATAGATTTCAAAAGTCCCAACGAATGATAGGCTTTTACTTACGTAGCGTAATACAGACCTGCTTTGCGGTGATGACTTCAATAGATTAATGCAAAAACTCACTTAAAGTGGTTTCCTCTTTTAAAAGGGAATACAGGTTAGGTTCCTGTTGGGAGTAAAATCTTAATAAAATTTTCAGTCTCTAGTCTGCTAGTCTTTACTGTCACTGTTTAATATAAAAAATACACGTTTAGCTATTAAATATAACGTTTACAGTAATAAGCATGTGTGTTTGTGTATATCTACGATATTACATACCACATATATATATATATATATATATATTTAAAAGTATGCATTCATCGCGACAGAGATATTATCACACCTAAAATTGAGCTTTAAATTATTTTTTTTCTTCTAAGCTAACTAAAACTGGAACAAGAACTTTAATTTTTAAGTTTAATCATCCTTTTTTTTTTACTTCGAAACATTTTAATTTCTGTGGCTATGAATATATTTTTAAACTATAAAACTGTTCTTCTTTTACTTATATATATATATATATATATATATATATATATATATATATATATATATGCATGTTTCATTAAAACGACAGACAAGGTACAGAACATTCGTGTTCTGACAAGTTCTTTTTCTGGACAAAGAGTTTGAACCAGAAAAGAATTTCGAGCGCTCTTGTCAGAACATTCAAGAAAAAATAAATAAAAGTGTGGTAGTGATGTTTGTAGTTTCCGAACCATGTTAGCACATTGTCAAAAACCAAATGCATATTAATTACAAACAATATGTTTTTCTAATGAAACATGCATAAAGAAATATACTAGCATTCCTGCAAACTTATTATCTATTAAATAAATTTACAAATAACAACACACAACTAAGTCATATATATATATATATATATATATATATATATATATTATCCAGACGTCTTATATAGATATAGAACACATTTAAACACATATATATATAAATATAAATATATATTATCCAGATAAAAATAATGGAAGCTCTATATATATATATAACTATATATATATAACCGTATTCGGAAACTAAAAACATCACTATATATATAATTGAATCATCCTTGATAATATATATATATATAAATATAAAAAGATTTGATAATATACAGATATATATTTTGTCTGTCGTTTTTAATGAAACATGCATATATATATATATATATATACATATATATATATATATATATAATATATATATATATATATACATATATATATATATATATATATATATATATATATATATATATATATATATATATATATATATATATATACACACACACACACATTAGTGTGTAATATTCTATCGCTGTAGTAAGTGTTGCGTTTTTTTTAGGAGGCACGGTGGGGTAATGGATAGCGGCAGCGTTTGAGCAATTGGAGAGCCGAGTTCGAATTAGAGTAGAATCCATTACATTCCCTTATGTGCTTTAAAGATTGATATTCAAACATAGTTTTTATGTTGACTCGGATGTGTAAAAATATTTATTTACCATAGCTACGCCTGCCACAGACCCACTGTCGTAGGAATGCCAATGCAGAGTAAATACATGACGCCAGACATATATAATGTTGTAGGGCTCCTAATCAGTTGGATTGAATTAAACTTCCATCGAAATAATTGGTTGCTGGATCAAATATGCAGCTATATTTAGAAATTCCTTTAATTCTACACTTTGAAATTGTCTGCGATTCCAAATTACACAAGAAAACTTTTCCTGAAAGGAAATGAATATCTTTTAAAAACTTCTCAACTTTATTTATACGTTTATCGAAATCACTGGGAAATTTGGGTCCGAACTGTCAGGCTGTCTTTTTCAATCATTACCAACGAATTTACTGTTTTGGTTGAGTGTAATTGGCCGCTAGGTGTCGCTCTTGCATCTGATCGTCAGTTCGAACGTGCTTCTCCAAACAGAAAGGTTGGCTAACTTAATAAATGACCATGTTTACCATTTTCTACGATTGCATTGGTCGTGTATGGCTAATGTCCAGCTATGAATCACCCTGAACTCCTCGCCCTGCTGAGGAAATTAGTCAGTAGAGCCAAAGGTGTTGACGGCATTAAGCCAACCAGATCACTTCGAGAGACATTAATTTTCTCTTTGATTTCATTTGAAGCTTTGAATGTTTAATTTTCTCAAAATTTCGATGTTTAACTTTTGTTTATTTTCTTTTTTTTTCCCGAACGCTCAGTATTCCGCTCAACAAAATGCTGCTTTGTAACATGATTTAAAAATTCTTTTTTTAAATACCTACTTTTATATGCTTCTCAGTCTTATAAACAAAAATATATACTTTCTAATTGTTTATCAAATGCGACGATTTAAGAACTGCCAGCGATTAAGTATAATTTCAATGCAATTTACTTGCGATAATTTTGTAAATTACTCTCTGAAAACATTTTATAATAGGATTAGAAAGACATCTGACTGATTTGACCTACAAACAGAAAAGTACATTTCATAAGAGTTGATAGTCATTTAGTTTCCAGAGAAGAACACTAAATTCTTCAACAATTCAATCTATCCTATTCTGTGTAAAGTCATATTTGATTGATAAAGTGCTTATTGAAGTATAAACTAACTAGCCAAGTTTTTTTTTCAGATTAGTTACATAAATTACAGCAGATTTTAGATGTTGGCAAATGGATCTTTAATAGGCGGGATGTGAGTGAGAATATGTACTGGGTTTGATGGGTAAAATGTCGTCATTTTATATTTTTATTTTCGTAAAAAACAAAAGTAAAAAGTCAGCAAATTTAACGATCGCTTATACATATCAAACGCAGAAAAATATTCAGAAAATTCAGAGGTTGATGGGCGGGGGGAAGAAAATAGAGTAACAAAGAGTGGGGGAAAGGAAGGAGTTAACTTTATTAAGTATTCATGTAAATGTGTGTACTGGATACATACACACATAGATCTATATACTCGGCTCTCCCGTCGACATTCCACGTATGATGGTCTAGCAGATCAGTTCCTAAGAAACTGACAGCCCGACACCAGCACGTGGGATTTGATTATAGTAGTTTTAAAGGGCCGAATACAGAGACGGTGCACTACGTGTCACAGGGCCCCCAAACGACCATCTGCAGGATTTGAATTCAGTTTTCCTTCTCCTAGACTAGTTGCCATCCAAGGCTATAGAACCTAGTCTGTCCTGCTATTTACCCATAGCTGGAGGGAGAAAAAGAGGATTCACACCTTTCTCAAGAGTATGAGCACGTAAGTGAATGTAATGGATTCGACTGGAATTCGAACTCGGCTCTCCGATTCCTCAATATATATATATATATATATATATATATATATATATATATATATATATATATATATATATATATATATATATGTGTGTGTGTGTGTGTGTGAATGTTGGTGTAACTGATGGTTTCTTACATGTTTTATTATATCTCTACAGGGAGTGATGATTATATTGTCGCCATTTTATATTTTTAATTTCGCGCATGCGTTTTGTTTTGTTTTTCATTTTGTCGACTGCACATAATAATATGGTTAGTTGGGCACCGTCTGTTATAAAAAAAGAAAACCATGGCTCATTCTTGCTGGAAGCTCCAATACGAAGATTTCAGAATGTCTGTATGTCAAACGGATGACAGCCCAGAGAATTCGGAAAAAAAAGTTGCTTGAGTCAAATGGTGATTACGAAAGTGTTGGGAATGATCACTAGTGATGGCGACGTAATGCCTCCATTCATCTTAGCACGGGACCTAAAACTCAACAAGGAAGCATACATCAAATGACGTGAGAAGGTAGTATTTCCCTGGATCTAGAGGGTGGCTTCTGGAAGTGCCTATGTCTGACACCAACTTAAACAAGGAGACCAAACATAAATAATACAGAATATTCCGAAGTCGTCTGGTTGAAGCCAATGGCGATTTTATTGTAGAAATTTACTCTTTCGTATTTCAAGATATTTTTATGTAATTTTGGTAAGTATATCTGTTAAAATGAGATGTCAGCGTTATTTTAATTTTGGCGTAATTTAGATGACAATTTATCCCTCGCACCCTGTATGTCTCACGAAAAATTTACTGGAAAAGACCTACTCTCTTTGAAAATCAGAATTTGAAATAATAGTGTTTGACCGGGTTTGGACAGCGACAACAAGAGCCACTAGATGATGAATATCTGTCTCAACTCCATCTCAGCCTATCACACACACACACACACACACACACACACACACACACATATATATATATATATATATATATATATATATATATATATATATATATATATATATCAGTAGATAAGAATAAGTTTCCGTTATTTGAAAAGACTTTTCATTCTCTTTCACTCACAGCAGCCTGTTGCGTCTTAGTGACATTATTGCTTTGATTGTGGTGAATTGATTAAAAGAATGCTATATCTATGCGTAAATGTGCTCGGTAGTAGGGACACAGCGTATATAAATGTAAAAGTGGACACTAACGTCAACCTCTGAACTATTGTCTCCACAGAAGAATAGCACAATGGATTAAAATCTTTGTTCCTGGATTTATTGACATATTAAATATACATTCAATTATTGGTACTACAGACTTATTGGAAACTGAGTAAGCATTAAGTGGGCGGTACTTCAGAAGAACAAGACGAGTTATCCCGTGATAGGAACGATAACAATATATCACCGTGGATTAAATAAAGCGTTCAGCTCGAAATTCCCCGAAGGTTACCAAAACCGGTAAACACCCGAAGAAGATCGGAATGCTCCCCAGCTGAATTAACAATGATAAGGTCTTTAGTATGAAATAAATAATTTATATCGTGAGAATTGGACATATATAAGAGTAAATTTATATTATCATGATCATCATCATGATCATCATCGTCATGTGTCGGCCGCAGCAGTCAAGTTAACGGAGTTCACAATACTACGCCAGACCTCCCGGTCCTTCGTTGTTCCTCGAGGTCCTGCCTACTAATGCCTGCTTCTCTTGAGATGACGCCAGGGAATGATGGATTTCTGACCCTGGTCAGATTTGACGCAGGCTTCCAGAGTAGGAAAGAGGAGATAACCTCATATTCGGCACGGTGGCAGTGGCAAGCTAACTGTGCTCGACCAGCTCGGATGAGAGAAGAAACACGGGGAAGACGGTCGTAAATTTGGTGGATGGTCGGATGGCGATTTGAGCCCTCATCAAAACATGGGTGTAGGTTACATTCTGACGCTTCTCATGCCTTCAGAGAGTGTCCATGTCTCTGAGCCAAAGAGTAGAATCGATTTAACAGAAGCTCTGAATATTTTGATCTTGAACTTTCTATCCTGTTGTGATGTCCAGATTTTGTGCATATTTGCATACAAACCATCCTAGTTTGGAAGTCTATCAAGGAGGAAGAGATGAATGATCCTAGATATTTATAATCCTCATCTTGGTGTTATTAATGGATTTTATAGGATGGTCATTTTTGGCTGCACATCTGTTCATGTATTTAGATTCTGACTCATTTAGATAGAGACAGACGCATTTAGAGGCTTGCTCAAGAGATTCTAGGAGAGCTTGAGCATTCTATAGAGACTGACTGATAAGCGCGATGCCATCAGCGAAATTTATATATCCATGTAAATAAAAATAGTTTCTACTTCTTAACAATGGTAGTCTGGAAATCTATTAATAAATAGTATTTATTATTTTTGTCATCAATTCTCAAGAACAAAGAAAATGTATAAATTCACTTTTATACGTTTAAGTTCATTACACTTCTAATCGTCGCTTTTAAAATAATAAAAATTGCCGAGGAGTGAAGGTGTCAAGGAAAAAACCATTATTTGATACTCCGTTTTTCTTTTTTCGAGCACGAAGTTACAAATGCGTCAAAATATTTTCTGGCTTTAAATAACCTGCAAAGTGTTGATAAGTAGTTCAAAACATATCAATCGAATTTAATCGTTATAGGATCTAAATCAGTGATATAATGATAATTCATTATCCCGGAAATTCAACTGGAAATTGAAATTCCCAGTTTGGAAATTCACAAATCTTCCTAAATGAAAGATTAGGACATGAATGAAAATGAACTCCAAATTTTCCACCACAACGAACCATTCATATTTTTTCTCATCGTTTCCCGTCATTTCATTCTGAATTCACCTCTGGTGCTCTGACGATAAAGAAATGTGGAACTAATAATTTTGCCATACACCGACGACTAATTAATTCTGAAATATCTACAAGAATTTTTTTTTCTGCTGCTAAAACAAGAAACTGAAAATTAAGCCACGTGTCAAAAGAAAAATTCTTGATGCAAAAAAAAAAAAAAAAACAGTAACGTTTAAAAAAGATAAAAGACTTCATTTTCCTTCATGCGTTCGACGTCATATTTCATCAAATTTCCCGCGCTATTTTTCGTTCAGTAGACATTTTGCAAACGCCATATTCCTGGTCGGAATTTTTCTATTCTTACTTTTTGGTTATTTAATATTTTCATTGTTATTTTTCATTTTGTTTTATTTATTTTCCATATTATTATTTTTTTTTGTATTTTTTTCTTTTATTCTTTTGTCTTTCTTTCTTATTTTCATCTTTAATTTCATCTTTTTTTCATCTATATTTCTTTTATCTCCTTTGATGTTTTTTTTTTTTTTTTGCTTTTATAACGTATTTTTTATTAGTCTCTATGTTTTTCTCTTCTGCTTTTATTTCATTCTTACGTTTTTCCTTTCTTTCCTTTTCTGTTCATTCTTTCTTTTTTGCACTGGTTTTCTTTATTACGCCGATTTTATTCTTCTTTGCTTTTTTGCGGTTATAGAAACGTCTTTATTTACGAAATAATCTTTTTTTGCCTCGTTGGACAGGAAATTTGTGCAAAACTTTCTGTGAGAAGCTCACAATATATATATATATATATATATATATATATATATATATATATATATATATATATTATAAATATATGATTGGTGCATACGGAATAAATTCCAATAACCAACAATTACTACTTTTCAAAGTGTGCTCAATACAGATTAGGGCGAATATAATTATTTATTTAAAAATTAAACATAAATATGTTATAAAATCACTAAAAAAATAGCCATTTTGTTTCAACACCTCTGGTGTCTTATCAAGTGATTATGTTGAATAATTTTTAAATAAATATATATAATTATTTATTTAAAATTATTCAACATATATATATATATATATTGTGCAAAATTTTCTGTAAGAAGCTCACACACATATATATATATATATATATTAAGAAATGGACAAAGTCCGACAATTTATTTATTAAAGACTTTTTTTTATGTTTAACGTTTTTTTTTTAAAAAAATTCTTTTAAAAAATGTCTTTAATAAATAAATTGTCGGACTTTGTCCATTTCTTAATATATGATGTCATTTGTTTACATTTGATACGCCAGAGCAGTTATGGATGTACGAGATTCATGGAAGAATGAAGTTTATAAGCAGTAAATTCGAACTTGTCTACCGAACGCTCCTTTGGAGCCGAGAGGTTAGGCACGTCAGCGTAAATGACGGTTCCGTATAGGATGCAGGTTCGAATCCTGTCAAAGAACGAATATTTTCTATGAAAATTTCTCGGACATTCAGGCCGGTAAATGTTGTTTAATACTGTTTATTATAAACAGAGCATTTACTTAAATACTTGTATCTATAAAAAAGAACGTTATACATAAAAAAATGTCTTTAATAAATGTATATATGTGTGTGTGCAATTTTATATATGCAATCCTAAAATACAGCATTGATGGTTATGTATATATGTATTGCACAACAGAAAATACAGTAGTGGAGGTTAGGATTGCATTCATTGATTAACACCATGAATGGTCATAAGGGATGTGAAGAAGATTTATACTCAAACCTTCAGAAGTGCACAAATATATGTAAAGTATAAAAAAAAGGTATAATCATGCAGGTATGTGTACATATCCAGGGTTTGCAAAAGTAGGTATACAGTAATAAAAAAAACATAGGCAGAAAATGTATTTTATTGATTATACAAATCAATAACATCAACTGTTTCTGCATCCCCTATACAATATTGAGATTATTTAAAAAAAAAAGAAAATTATCTGTAGAAATAAAAAATTACATCTTATTTTTATATATTATATATATATATATATATATATATATATATATATATATATGTTTGAATAGTATATAAAAGGTGTTCTCCGCCATGTTTCATACATGCATCCCCCATTTGTAGACGAAATGAGCATTTGATTGTTTTAGAGCGCTCGGTCGCAGAAAGCAAACAGACCAGCATTGTTCTATTCCCCCTTTACGAAAAACACATTTCCTCGTTCGAATTTTTCTTGAAAGCCTTTGTGTGCTGTTACGTTTCCAAAACACAAACAAACCAATTTCTTAATGGATTTATTTCCAATCAGTAATCTTATGACAATCCCTTATTTTTCTGGACGATGAAATGTGCTTGAACTAATCAAAATATAGGATTATATAAAATACATTAACAAATTTACATATACATATATATATATATATATACACACACATGCATATATATATATATATATATATATATATATATATATATATATATATATATTATAAATTTATTGATTTAAAATGTGTTTTTTTTTTCGCTACAAAGTTCTAACCATGTTTCAAAAATTTTCAATGAATTCTGACATCCGTTAAATGCATGACGTCTGGATTTTTTTTTAAATTTATTGTTAACGGTAAAAAAAAAAAAAAAGAAAAAAAATGCCGTAAGAATTTTTGCCGTTAACAATTTTTTTTTTTAAATCTAGACGACATGCATTTAACGGATGTCAGATTTCATTGAAAAATACATCCCTACCCCTACCAAAACGTAACTAATAACTGATACATCAAAATACAGCGATAATGAACACGCCAACAACCCTTGTCTGGATGAATGGATTTCTCTGTATCCTTGGAAACGTGAATTATGATTTTTTGCTGTGCCTTTAAAACCCAGTTACTCCAAAATTTGCTTAAGGGTGAAATGGAACTAATGTCTTTAATTTAATTACAAAATTAAATTGGAAGCTTTTAGCTTCCATTTTTGAAACATGGTTAGAACTGTGTAGCGAAAAAAAACACATTTTAAATCAATTAATTTATAATGTTAATGCTCTGTAAATTTACATTCAGTACTATTTTGTAAAAATAAAATATCTATAAGAACACCAGATTATATATCTTACTGTTCTTTCTTTATATATATATATATATATATATATATATATATATATATATATATAAATGAATTATTTATTATTATTGTTGTTGGGGTGGAATATTATTGAAGTTAAAATATTTTAATATATCTCGCGTGTACGAGAAACTTAAAAAAAAAAACAGTGTCAATACGAAATGTAAATAAAAATAAATTTAATAAGTCCAGCACGGGAAAATTGCTTCGGCCTGAAACTCGGAGTTTTGCAATTATTATAAGATATTATGTATATATTAAATAGCTCTGTTACGTAACACTGAGCACTGTTTTTTCCTACACTATAGAGTATTTATATGTATTTGTATACGATCGCTCGCTCGTATTTACCCACTCGGTTATATATATATATATTTATAACGAAAGACCGAGAGATAAATACGTACATAAAGGCAGGGAAGATGTTTTTGACTACTTGTAAAATATTTATTAAATATATTTACTATGTTTACATTTATTTTAAATTTATGCAGCTCATGTATTTTGATACGAAGTGAATAATTACTAAGAAATGTCCTCTTCTCAAATTCTCAATACAAGTTTGTAAAAATATTCGAAAATTTCTTTATTTATAACGATACTGAAACATGGCGAAACAACACATATAAGATTCGTCAGCGGGGCGTAGAGTAAGTAGTCAACTGTTAGAATTGAGTTGAGTGAATTCTACAATGAATTTCCAACAGCATGATATCTACCAACCGTCCACGTGGTCAGATGTGGCACAAGACCGAATTTAATGTGGGGTATCTGAGCCCGTAGGCTCGGCCAAAAATTCCCCGTATACCTCGCATAAAACAGGATCGGGTAGCTGTTTCCCGAGACAAAACTCTGGCTTTCGACATAGCCTCGTTTGGGGATCCTCTCTACCCGGGGTCAGAGAGTTTGACCAGCACAGCTGGAGACGAATCTCCGCCTTCAAGATATCTAACAACCGCCCCACGCGGTCAGATATGGCACAAGGCTGAATTTAATGTGGAGTATCCGAACGCGTAGGCTCAACCAAAAATTACCCGTATACCTCATATAAAACGGGGTCCGGTAGCTGTTTCCCGAGACAAAACTCTGGCTTTCGACATCGTTTGGGGATCCTCTCTGCTCGGAAGCAGAGAGTTTGACCAGCACAGCTGGAGACGAATCTCCGACTGCAGACCAACATACAGTATTTACTACTGTATTAATCTGAATGGGGTCATACCCATTATCGTCCGTATGTATGCTACAACAAATACCAATGAAATCGTGAATTTTCCCAAGTCCCTATGAAAAAATGCACTCTCAATGACGATCCATGCTTCGTATATCTATTGTTTTTTAATTTCACTACAGATCACAAGTGAATCTAATATATACGACTCATTGCTCCTTCTCTCTCTCCTGAAAGCTCTTGATTCGTTCTGAAATCCTATATCTGTATGGGAGTCAGATTAGGTCAAAATAAATTACTGCTGTCATAATAATGTCACGGACCCGCCATGTTACTTCCACGAAGTCGAATCATCTTCATTTCCTCCGTATTCCAAATGTAAGCTGAAAGTTTCACTCATTTTTCTTCTGAAGAACTGGTACTTGTTGGAACAGATTGCCGAGTGGATGCATGACCATTCTAGAGTCAATCATTATATATCCTCCCTATCCTCATAATAATCTCTTCCCGTCCTTTTCAGCAAAAGCAAAAAAAAACTCTATTATTATGGCTCTCGGGCCTTGATTAGTTGAGCAAAAAACAACGTGTATACAATCTTATATGATAAACGATCTACCACAAGTACTATATCTTCATCTATGAAATTTTACCACATTTATTAACGAGAAACTCGACAGCGTTCTTGAAAAAAACAATTCATGTTGCCGAATATAATACTGTTTCATGAGAAGGTCAGATCAGCAGCTAGTATAAAAAAAAGAAATTAAGCAAACGTTGAAGAAGCCTGTTTGAAACGTGTAGATACGAAGCGCTTGCAAGCGGGGCGAAAAAAAAACCTTTTCAGTGAACAAGCAGATATGGAACACGCGACAAAGAAAATAAATTGGTTTTTGCCACTGGTGGGAAAACAACGCACGTGAGACGAGACGAGCGCGAAGAGGCTGGCATAAACATCACGAAGAACGAAAAATTAACCGTTGGTTGAAACGTATTCACTTCCGGAAAAGGCGTAGTCAGCAGGAAGTGGCTTTCATTGATAAGTGTCACGCGTGATGGAAGATGAAGGGCAAAGAAAAATGTAGCCATTGAAAAAGCAATGAACCAGGAAAACTAGAAATGCACGCACAAACACGCACATACATACATACTAATACACACTCACATTTATATATATACATATATACATACCCACATACATACACACATACATACATATATACATATATACATGCATAGCGATGTTAAAAGTATGCACCTTGCGGGTAAAATTGAATGTATTGGTTTTTCGTTTTTCAATTTTTTTTTTCGTTCGGCTTTAATCTATTTTTCTCTAGGCTTTCTCATTCTCACTGGGTTTCTTTCATTTTAACTTTTCTATTTTTTATTCCTTTATTAATTCCTTTTTCGGAGGTTCCTCTCTTATCAATATGTTCATTCTTTCGCATTTCTCTTCTCATTTCTCCTTTTAGTTTTAGTTTTATTTATTCATTTTTCATATTTTTTCCATCTTCATTCTTCTTTTTTTCCAATTTCTGTTACTGTCTTTCATTTCGTTCTGCTTTTTTTTTTTTTCATTTCCTTCTTCATATTTAGTTGTATTTATTCCATAGCATGATTTTTAAAATCTTTAATTTTTTTTTTAATCTTGTCCTTCCTACTTTGATTATTTTTTGTTTTCTTTTGTATTTCAATTTCATATTCTTCAATTTTTTTTTTCTTCCGGTTATTTTTGGCATTTTCCATAATTTCTTATTTCTCATTAATTTTTCTTTTTTTTCTTTTTGTTCCAAATTTTTCTTCCATTTTTCTTTTTTTTCCTCTCATACTCTCCTGTTCTTTGTCTACACTATTCCATTCTTGTTTTTATAGTTTTCTTATTTAATATTCTTCAACTCATCATGTAAACTTTACTTCTACTGAATTTTCCTTTTAACTTTCATCTTCATTTTTCCATTCAACCTTCCTTCTTTAATTTACTTTCTATTCTTATTTCTGGCATCGATTAACACCATTTCCCTTATATAAATGAATAAATAAAACCGATTAGAATTTTTTAGGTATATTCTATTAATATATATATATATATATATATATATATATATATATATATATATATATATATATATATATACATATATATATATATATACAAACATATATATATATATATACGCAAACATATATATATATATTCATAGGCATATTTTATAGACATATTTATATACATAGGTAAATGAAAAGACAACGTATATTTTAAAGATCCATAAGGGTCCTGAATTTTATGGAGAGATTTCTATTTGGGGAGAGCTGACCTGTTTTACTAAACAGCATAAAAGAGTTTCCTTCCATTATGTCCCTATACGTAATGATAGTAACAATGCAAAATATGCAAGAATATCATCCCCCGATGATATATATATATATATATATATATATATATATATATATATATATATATATATATATATATATAAATATCATTATTTATCAATCTCTGAAGTTATATATATATATATATATATATATATATATATATATATATATCCTTATTTATCAATCTCTGAAATTATATATATATATATATATATATATATATCACATTCTTTATCACTCTCTGAAATGCTTCTATATATATATATTTATATATATATATATATATATATATATATCATTATTTATCAATCTCTGAAATTATATATATATATATATATATATATATATATATCATTCTTTATCACTCTCTGAAATGCTTATATATATATATATTATATATATATATATATATATATATATATATATATATCATTTATATCAATCTCTGAAATTATACATATATATATATATATATATATATGCATTCTTTATCACTCTCTGAAATGCTTCTATATATATATATATATATATATATATATATATATATATATATTATTTTTATCAATCTCTGAAATTATATATATATATATATATATATATATATATATATATATATATATATATTCTTTATCACACTCTGAAATGTTATATATATATATATATATATATATATATATATATATTTATATATATACAAAAAAGTGAGAAAAAAAGTGTGATAGAAATTTGATACAGGATAGAAAATGACAAATATCTGCTTCGAATATTTTCATTCGGAATCTTTAATCTAAGAAGAGTTGATTTTGTGGTGTCTCACTATGCGTACTTGTTTCAACCTAAGATATCAGATACTAAGTAAGTTTGTCATTTAGTGCCACCTGAGAAGGTCAAAAGACCAAGTTGATCGGAGTGTTGATCTAGGAGAGGACATCAAAACCCACAGAGTGTAGAATCGGGTCTCGATTGATGTCGCTTACTGCAGCAGCATCAAGAAGATAACAGGAATATATAAAAACACTCAACCTTCGAAGAAAGTCCCAGAAACACATACACTCGATTCATCTGACGTTACTTTAAGGGAATATAGAAGTCTATAAAAAAATGGAAACTTTATTTTCCTTATCAGACATTATTATTGAAGATAAACAGAAACGAGGTTGTAAGCACACGCATATATACACCCTTGCGTGTCTTTGCATGTGACTTAACTAATAAATATATATATATATATATATATATATATATATATATATATATATATATATATCAGTCAGTTATGTGCTATGCGGGATACACACTTAGGCAATAGGTGAGAGGTACGGTGAAGTAATGGATAGCGGCTTGGATTGAGTTTGAAATCCAGTCGAATTCATTACATTCACTTCCGTACTAATATCCTTGAGGAAGGTGTGATTCTTGCTCTTCTTCCCCATGCTATGGGTAAATATCAGGACAGATAGGCTTCTATAGCCTTGGATGGCAACTGGTCTACCGCAGAAAGAAATAGCAACCTACTGCGGGGAAAAATCTGCCTCGTCAGTCATGTATCGAAAGATACATGAGCGCCTGAGCGTGTATCATGAATGGCACATAACCTGACTTAACATTGCTCGGAAGCTATGGGCAAATAGCAGAACAGACCGGGTTCTATAGCCTTGGATGGCAACTGGTCTATCGCAGAAAGTAATGGCAACCTACTGCTGGGAAAAATCTGCCTCGTCAGTCATCTATCGTAAGATACATGATTGCCTAAGCGTCTATCACACATGGCACATAACTGACTTAACATTGACTGAAAGCTTAGGTAAATAGCAGGACAGATCGGATTCCATAGCCTTGGATGGCAATTGGTCTACTGCAGAAAGAAATGGTAACCTACTACGGGAAAAAATCTGCCCTGTCAGTTATGTATTGAAATATATATGATCACATAAGCGTATATCACGGATGGCACATAACTGACTGAAATATATATATATATATATTCCTAACATCCAGTTAGATAAATGCTACAGGAATGTAGGACACCCATGGCTAAGATAAAAAGACAAGTTGAAAAGCAACATGTCAGCTGTCAATATTCCAGATAACACCATTCAGCGCTTAGCCTTGGAGCGGATAGAATGGAGATCATGGTGTTTTAGTGGACGCTCATATTTTCAATTTGCTTGTCTAAATCATCTTGAAGAAGCGAGAGCAAGATCTAAAAGGTCAGACAATCTAATAGTGATCTCATCCCATAATCCTTACACTTGCTCCATATGCGGCCTCCTTTGTAAATCACTAGCCGGTCTTAAGTGCCACATAAGATTATCGCACAAAACTACATAACTGAATGAATTAAGCTGTCAGATCCTCATACGTCGAAACCGACGGGAGAGTCCATTTTATATATAATATATATATATATATATACTGTAAAGAATCAATCATCGTGCGATATTAACGTATAAAATGACTTCACTCTTAAAATGAGCAGATATTAGCACAAAATCAGCAACTGTGCACTGATATAATTATCTATATAAAACCGATCCCCTTATTGCTCTTTGATTTTTGTGTCTCTTAATGGTGTTCGTCTTTACCGACGCTTCTTTCAATCTATTTCATTTAAATGCCACTTTTCGTATTCGTTATCAATATTTCTATAAGGTTAACAAAATGACATTTCTACTATGTTTCTGTAACGTAACATAGAAGTTGCAGAAACATTAGTTTGATCACTCCCCACAACGTGCCCGCAAACTTACCTCATCACGTTCTGAATACGGAACGACTTACGGCCACATGACGTTGAAAATCCCATGGTAGAGATTTAGAATTATTGGAAACTGAGTGTGAATTATGTGGCCAGTACTAAATATGAAGTGTTCAATAGTGATTTCCCAAGGGTAGCTTAGATATGGCACAAGGCCGAAAGTATGGGGCACCCAGTGAGGATTGAACTCACTATTCATTAGTAATTGTGTTAACTACACAAGCTTGTGAACCATTACACCGCCTCGGAGTACCCAACTATCCGTATATATAAGGTTTCATAAGCTAGTTCTTTTTCTTTCTAAATTTAGGAAAGTTGGCTCCCTGTGCCGCGCCAGGAAATTTTTCTCCCTGGAATCGATCCTTCAGATCTACAAATCAACAATTCGCCCTTGCATAGAGTATTGCTGCCATATATGGTCTGGAGACCCTTATGTTTGCCTCGGGGTTCTTGATAAACTCCGAGGCGGATATGCAATTTAATTGGCCATGTTCTGGCATCTCGTCGACAATCGCTCTCTCACAGACGCGTCGTCGCCTCTCTCTGTCTTTTTTACAAATACTTCCATGGTGATTGCTCCGATGAGCTGCATTCGCTGGTTCCCAGACTTCATGAATTCAAGCGCTCTACGAGGCTGGCATCCCGCTCTCACCCTTTCAATGTTGAAACTATTAAATGTAGCCGTCTCTTCTACTCTAATAGCTTCTTATCTCGCACCTCTCGCCTGTGGAACTCCCTTCCCTATTCCAGTTTCCCTGAAAGCTATAATCTCCAACTATTCAAATGTAATGTCAATCGACATCTCCAGTTGCCTTGATCTATCCACTATCCTTCTCCTCATCCTTTCTTCTATCACTCCTATCTGATCTTGCTTCAAATCTTCTGTAACCCCTTGCGTCCTAGTGGCTTCCCGCCTTGCTTGGGGTGAAACGCTTTAAAAAAAAAGTAGCAAATTTTCATTATTTACATGCAAACAAATCTCCTCATCTAATTATGACAACGTTTCAGCAGTAGTAACCCCCAGGTCTTCTTCAGTTATCTGTTGGGTAATCCTCAAAACTATTGTCTCCACTGAAGAATAGTATAGAGAATTAAAAGCTTGGTTCATAGATTTGTTGACATATTAAAATTCAATTATTGGGCAACGTAGTACAGACTTATTGGAAACTGAGCGATCTTTAATATGGCAGTACTAAATAAGTACAAGACGAGTTATTCTTTGATATGAACAGAGGAACGCGAACAATATATTACTGTGGATTAAATAAAGTGTTCAGCTTGAAATTCACCGAAAGATATCCAAATCTGTAGACACCTGAAGACGGCCGGATCGTATAACGGCTGACTTAACAATGATGAGGACATTAGTATGAATATAAATAATGTAAATAGTGAGAATTGGAAATTTATAGAAACAAAGAAGAAATTCATATTATCGTCATGTGTCGACCGCAGTTGACATCACGGTGTCCCCAAAACTACGCCAGACGTCTCGGTCCTTCATTGCTGTCCTTAAGTCTTGCCTACCAATGCCAGCATCCCTTGAGATGACATATATATATGCTAGTTCTTTTTTTTTCTTTTTAAGTAGCAAATTTTCATTACTTGCATTCAAACTAATCTCTTCGTCTAATTATCACAACGTTTCAGTAGTTGTATCCTCTGGTCATCTTCAGTTATCTATCGGGTAATTCTCTAAACTCTTGTCTCCACAGAAGAATAGTATAGAGGATTAAATGCTTGGTTCATGGATTTATTGACAAACTAATTGTACATTCAATTATTGGGCCAGTAATACAGATTTAGAATTATTGGAAACTGAATAACTTTATATATATATATATATATATATATATATATATGAATTTATTATATATATATATATATATTTATTATATATATATATATATATATATATATATATATTCATACATGTTTAATTAAATAATATAGACCAGTGCTGTCTAGTTATTTTATGTAAATTCTTTTCATAACGTCTGATAAGCTTAATAACATTATCATTAAACGAAGAAAGAAAATCACAATATTGATACATTTTTTTGTTAATCTAATCTAAGCTTTCGCCTTACATAAGCCATTATCAAAGATGGCAATTACATTACAATATATTAAGCAATACACGGACAAGAATGTGATGATAGTCTGTTTCTGTTTACATGGATGATTTCCACGTGCATATAAGACGCTGGAAGCGAAAATCTCACCGCAGCTCATGACGTCACACATGACAACGCGAGAATGAAAACGAGAATTATTAAGTATGGGAAGCCATTGGTATAAACTAATGGCTTCTGTTACCAATTATAAACATTTAAGAATATTTGTGGAGATTTAATGGTTTATTTTGTTCGGGTTAGGTTTCAATAGTTTTATGTATATAGCGTCAAGAATTTTCAGTTTTGTTTATTGTTTTCATATATATATATATATATATATATATATATACATGTAAATGAGGATATTTTCTACTTTTTGCAATGGTAGATTTTCAGTCTGATATAG
>CAHIKZ030000263.1:1442500-1462500 GCA_903632075.3 Acanthosepion pharaonis | reverse complement strand
GTTTCTTTTTGCCTGATTTTTTTAAACATTTCACCCCAAGCAAGGCAATAACGTCACTAAGAAGCAAGGAGTTATTGACAGTGAAATAATATGAGAAGAAAAAACATCATAAAGGAGGGAGAATAATAAAAAAAAACAGGAAGAAGACAGAATCTACCTATTGACATTACGCTTAAATGTTTGAAGATCAGTGTTGACTGGAAAGCAAGAAGTCAGAAAAGTGTTTCATAAGCGAGACATGCGATAAAGGAAACTGTTAGCATAGAACCTACGGTTCCATCTAACCATTTCAACTCCAAAATGATGAGGTCTAGCTATCAATCTAGTACTGCGCTTAACGTCGAGATAGCAAAGAGGAAAGATGCCCCTAAAAATTGCTATGAAAATATTTATAGAAAAGTCACAGGGGCTCAACGTTACGGCGATTGGAAAGCAACTGAATCTGAGATGTCAGGTCATGACCGTTAACTTTACAGATTCTTCTTTCTATTTTATCAGGAAGCTGTAAATATATAGCAAAAGTGTCGTACCAGATATGACAGAGATATTCGATGCATGAACAAATGTACAACAGTTTTGCCTTCAGTATGTCCTGTGAGTGTGACATTTCTAAGCCTGTCATTGCTCTTTAGTGTCACATGTCTCCTTGAGATTTGGGAAAAAATTGTCCAGCATTCACTAGCATATAGGAGGATTGATATTACTTTGCGATTCAGATGACTTTTCCTTGATTTAAAAAAAAAACTCTTTTGTTTCTTAAGCATTTTATTAGCTTTTGCAGGAAAGCTTTGAAGTTTCAATTCGTCTTCGGCCACGTGTTCTGTCTTTTGTCCTAAGGCTTCCTATATAGTTAAATTTTTGAACTTGTTTGATTTTGTCGTCCCCTATTTATAGCTCACAGCTTGGATCGTCCCTTTTGCTAACGACCATATATTCTGTCATCTTACAATTAAACCTTAATCCATTCATGTTGTTTCTTTTAAGAACTTGTTTCGGAATTCTTACAAACTTTGCTTGTAAGAGACTTTACTAAATATCTGGAGCTGCACTGGTTCAATTCCTGTCTGTTTAGTGGAATATATATTTACTTCCTTGTCTTCTGAGCCTCTTGCTTGTGTTCAAGGTAAGAAAATGGTCCTAATTTCGAATGCTGATTTTACAGGCAAGTAAAATAATTAAGACGAAAGACTGAATACGATCATTCTATTCATTAAAAATATTAAAATATTATTAAAATATAAAAAATATTAAAGATTAGATATTAAATAAATAAAAATGAAAATGAAAGTTAAATGATAAATAAAAAGAATAAATAAAATTAAATAATAATTAATTTAAATTTAAAATTAATTGAATTAAAAATTAAATAAATTAAATATTAATTATTAAAAATATTAAAATTATTAAAATATTATTAAAATATTTAAAACTATTAAATCTTAAATATTATATATTAAATGTTAAATAAGTTAAATATTAAATAAATAACAATATAATAAAAATTAAATAATAAATAAAAATAATAAATTAAAATTAAATATTAAAATAATAAATAAAAAATTAAATAGTAATAAAATAAAAATTAAAATAAAAATTAAATAAATTAAATATTAAATAAATTAAACATTAAATAAATAAAAATTTAAATAAAATTTAAATAATAAATAAAATTAATAAATAAATACTAAATAATAAGGTAAAATTAAAATATTAATTAAATAAATTAATTATTAGATATTAAAAATATTAAAAATATACTAAAATATTAAAAATATAGCTAGATTATATAGAAAAATATAAGCTATTTGTAATATAGCTATTTGTAATATTAGCAAAAGAGATAAAAATAACTGTTTCTTTTTCCATCTCTATTTTCCTCTTTTCTGCCTGTTCTTGTATTCCTTATCTTTCTCAGCCAATATATTGCTTCCTTGTCTCTATCTCAGTCTGTTATCGATCAATATTAAATAAGCTTCACTTAGTGTGGCAAAAAATGGGGTCACCATTTAAAGGTTCAGACTCAGTAGAGTAAAAAGCAATGTTCCACGACGTAATGTATGTTCCTTTTATTTATCTATCTTTTACATTTGTACGGTTAGCCATTTATGAAAATGGCTTTGTCACAGAGATGTCTCGGTAAAACTTGACGAAAGAAACGTCAATCTTTCAAGTCACCCTACATATCCATCACTGATTTGACGACAGCCAAATCTAAGTGCTTAGTCAAATTTCTTGATATTGCTTTTCTTCCTCTATATTCTCCTCGCCCACTGATGTCCTTTATTTGTTACACTATGATTGAGTACAAACCTCAGTACAACTGACCAATACACTTTAACAATCAATAGTCAATTCATGCCGTCTAACAACAGCTTGACAATTATTGGCTGATTCTAAGATGTACTAACTTTTTGAATGTCTTTATACATCGATACATTTTGTATTTGGGGACTTACTTTTAATAAAGCTACCTCTTCACGTAATCTACATAACAATTGTAAATCATATGAACGGAAGTAGAGATTTATCCCTTGTTTCGGGTTTAGAATTGGTTTTCCGGTTCCTTCAACTTTTGCCGTCTCCCCATGAAATCTGAAATTATATTCTGTATTTATCATTTTTTTCTCTGACAATGGAAGTAGATAGATTCGCCTGTCGTCCGTTTCATACCCCTCTTCGGTATTTTGAACAGGAGTAGAGGTTTATCCCTTGTTTCCTGTCAAAGGATTCGCTCTCTAATTTTTTTTACCTCAACAGGAGTAGACAGAATCGCCTATTGCTCGGTTCTTCAAGCTTTATAACGTTACTGTTATTTTACCCTTTCTTACGCTAATAAACGCCACACAGTAACCCACTACCTTGAGTGGCTGTTTAGTAAAAAACATCAAATAAGACAAAGCAAGCATTAGAGATGAGGTTTACACACACACAGATATACAGTGTTGTTCGATAAAAGTGACTCACCTGATTTATAATGTTCTCTTCTCCGAAGAAACGAAAGTTGAGTTAAATTCAAATGATAAGCGATCCTAAAATCCGAAGAAGAAGCTTTGAAAGCTCTTTGAATTTAGCAGTAAGTACTGTCAAGCATCCGTTCAGTATAAAGTTCTGGGGATGCTTTTCTTTTCATGGAACTGGTTTCTTAAAACCTATTGAAAAGACCCTCACGAGCGAGCAGTACAAGAGAATTTAAGACTCTTGTCTGCTCTCTTCTGCTGAAAGGGTGCAAATCGACCCCACCAAGCTCATTTTATGCAGGATAATGCTCCCTGTCACAAATCAAAATTAATGAAGGAATATTTTGATGAGAAGCAGGTGAGTGTTATGACATGGTTGCCCCAATCCCCTGACCTCAACCCCATAGAAAACTTATGGGGCATTATAAAGTACAAGCTCTCGAGAAAGCAGTTGAGCAACATGCTCCATAAGTTTTTGAGCAGTTGTCATCTTGCAAATAAAAAGACACGACTTTCTGGACACCAACAATTCTACCGTCGCCAAATAGTAAATAAATTCACTCTGCGTTTTAGACAAAATTTTATACGTTTTTCGTTATTCAATTTCAGAGTATATTTTTCAGAAATTTATTTTCATCGATTTAAATCACCAGGGCACATTTGCTTGATCTTCGAAATTTAAGAATTTTTAAAATATGCTCTGCCAAATATGCACTATTTCTTCAAGGAATTTTTTTTTCGCTATTACTTTTGTTTTGTTTTTTCTTTTAAATCTTTTTTTTTTCTTCTGATGTCAATTTGGTTAAAAAATAACATTTCTTTTTTGAAAAAGATTTTGTCGGGTGTGAAGAATGTTACGCAACTATATATATATATATATATATATATATATATATATATTATTTATTTAAAAATATGATTCCAACTCGTGACAAAAGAGGTCTTATGTCGCGAGTTGGAATCATATTTTAAATAAATAATTATAATTATGCTCTACTTTTGTATCGAGCACTATTTTAAAAAAATAATAACTAAAATACTAAGGAACTTTTGGATTATTTACCTAACACACACACACACACACACACACACACACACACACACATATATATATATATATTGAAGAAAAAATAGACCACTTTAAAAGGTACCATTATAATAATTTATTTCACCGGAGCCCTTTCAAAGGACGCCGGATCATCAGATAGCACTTCCAAAAGATGAAATGAAACGAAAAAAAAAATTATATATATATATATATATATATATATATATATATATATATATATATATATGTGTGTGTGTGTGTGTGTGTGTGTGTGTGTGTGTGTGTATTAAGTGTCTCACCCCAAGTTAGACGTGAAGTTACTAGCACGCAAGGGGTTACAGAGAGCTGGAGCGAGAGCAAAGAGAAGCGATGGAGGAAGTGAGGAAGAGAAGGATAGGGGATAAATCAAGGTATCTGGAGACGTCGATTGACATCATGTTTCATTGAAGTTACTGCGATTAAATTTTTTATTTAATTTTTGATGTATTCGAATAAGTGTTTTCTTTTTTTGGACACAGAGTGTGTAGAAACTCTCCAAATGTTCTATAATTCCGAGCGCTTTCGATCCTTTAAGGAACTGTGTTCCTGATGAAACCGAATACATAAATAATTACATAGGTCACACTACTACATGCCTATCCAGACGCCTTACGTTACATTTATCTGACCACAGCTACATTAGAACCCATTTAAACACGCGCACAAATTTAACAGATTGCAACCGAAATAAACTAGAAGAAAATACAAACATAACCTCATCCACATGTAAAAAAAATGATTAAAAATAATGGAAGCCAACAATCTCATCTCCTCCAACTCCTCAAACATCGACATAATAAGCCAAAAACTAATTCTAATTCCCTTAGTGGAATCCCCCCCTCTAAAACCATTTATATTAATTTGTATTAATTATAATTTAAGGACTTTCATCTAGTCAGAATATCTACCTAACTCTCTTTCCATTAATCCCTTACGTCTCTTTATATATATATATATATATATATATATATATATATATATAAATTTTAAATTTATTTTGGGGTTTTGTTTTTAATTTCTTCTTTAATTTTAAATTGAAGTTAAAAATTGTTTTCTTCTAATCTCCCCAGTTTGTCGTCATAAGGTTAATATTTTTTATTAGTTAAAAGAAAAAACTTCTTCACTTTACGATAGATACCTACCACCCTCTTTAGCCCCTTGCGTCTGACTGAAACAGTGAAAAGTGTAAACTCTGTATTAGGTGTTTTCGGCAATTTAAGGTTAAAGTTGACTCTTTAGCTTCCAATATAAATTCCTCACTTTCAACTACTACATCCCGTAATTCATATTAAGCATACAGGCATGAATTTCATTTTATTTCACACCGAAGTTGGAAAGACAATCATCGTCTGCCGAAATATCCTATTCCCCATATGAAATAAAACGATTTGTCTGATTATATATATATATATATATATATATATATATATATATATATATATGCTGGACTATCCCATGGCTTTTTCGACGTATGATGGCCAAGCAATGTGATTTGGTTATAGTGGTGAAGGCTTTGTGCAGGACAAACCACACTTTTTCGAAGAGCCAATTTCAGGGATCTGGATCACCTCGTCCGCAAACGAGCCTCCACGGGTTTTGAATTCAGAGTTGTCCTTCTCCTTGAAGTTGCTATCCATGGCTATAGAACCCAGTCTGTCCTGCTATTTACCTATGAATTCACTTCCTCTTCTCTCCCCACACCCCTAGCTGGGGGTGAATAAGAAGAAGATTCACACCTTTCCCAAGGGTATTAGCACGTAAGTGAATATAATGGATTCAACGGGAATTCGAACTCGGCTCTCAGATTCCTCAATCCAAGCCCCTAAGTGTACCGTACAAGTATAAAGTTTGTATACACACACACACACACACACACACACACACACACACACACACATATATATATATATATATATATATATATATAATTATTTTTTATAAAAAAAAAATTATAACATAAGTATGTTATAAAATCACTACAAAAATAGCCATTTTGTTTCAACACACTCTGTGTCTTATCAAGATGATGTTGAAAATAAAATAAATGGTTTTAAAAAGTTTCAGATTAATTAACGATCCTACACTAGGGGGAAACATTGTTACAAAAGCTAGAATAACCAATCAAAAACCAAGTATAGAAAGATTCAAAAGCTTGACAACGAAATCATGTTATAATAGCTATATATATCTGCTCTACTTTGAGCACTCTTTTAAGAATAGTACTTTGTTGGTTATTGGAATTCATTCCGTATATACCAATTATATACTTGATATATATATATATATATATATATATATATATATATATATATATATATATATATATATATATATATATATATATAACATGAGTGCTCAGATGTATTATAACGCTATCTATGCGGGCATCTATATGTATGTAATTACTTCTATAACATATATACAAAAATTTGAAATTGGGCACCTCGAGGTGGTGTAATGGTTAGCAAGCTTGTCTCTCTAGAACTATTACGACTGCGTAGTGAGTTCGATCCTCACTGGGTACCCTATACTTTCAGCCTTGTGCCACATCTAAGCTACGCTTGGAATATCACTACAATAATTTACAATTAGAAAAGTTTTACATTTCCAAAATCAGAAATGTTTGTCCCGATAAAACATCTTTCGATAATAAAATAATATTCTAAAAAATAGAATCAATTATAAAAACAACTGAATCAAGGCAAAATATCTAAAATAAAATAATGTTTTCTAATATCAAAGCGGTCGTGTCTGGCATTTCATGTCGATTCAGTTGAAGATATCAGCCATTATTTCAGTTTCGTCTTACTTTGCCACGTGATATTATCCCCCCCAATAATGTTTAGAGTTGAATTGTTTTTGTTTTTGTTTTCTTTCCCTCTGTCTCTTTTTTTTTCTCTTCACTTTCTACTCCCTACGCTCCAGGCCGCTTCTAGAGTCACCGATCTCTAAATGCTAGTGTCATGTTCGGGCCACAGGCGTGTCTGATGGACGTTCATAAAAAAATAATACTATGCATAAAAACGAAAAAGGAAAAAATATATTTAAATAAAGTCAAATCCGAAAGAGAATCGAAGAGAGTAGAAAAAAAAAGCGAGAAATTGCTGAAGGCGACAGGAAACTCAAAAAGCAGGAAAGGGAAAGACAAACAACTAAACAAAGGATTGAATTGGTTGCAATTCGATAAAACTAAAAAGAACAGTGAACAAGAAAAGCGAAAATGGCGGGGAAATTGAAAAAAACAGTTTTCAGAAAAAAGAAAGAAAGAAAGAAAGAAAGAACGTTTTAAATTACCGCAATGTACGCCTCGAGTAAAAGACGGAAATAAAACAATAAGTGAAGAATTATAGTGAGACTAAGAAGAGAGAAAAATAGAGGAAGAAAACGAATTAATTTGGAAAGAATATGCTCAATGGAAAAAATGGCGGCAATATAAAAGATACAGGAAGACAATGGAAGCTGTGTGACACACTGGCTACTGATAAATAAAAACAGAAAATGAGTAAAGAGCACAAAAAAGGGTACGAAAAAGGCAGAAGGAAGAGAAAGTTTTGAAAATAGGGATGGGAGATTAAGAAAATGTAATGAGAAGAAAAACAATTGAAGGAGTAGATAGATAGATAGATAGATAGATAGATAGATAGATATGAATGATTAAGAGAGATAGTTACGTAAAGGCAGATAAATATGAAATATTAAAATCGATAGATATGAATAAGAGAGATAGATAAAAAAAAACAGATAAATAGTAAAGATTTAGATAGATAGATAGATAGATATAGAGAGAGTGGGAGAGAGAGATAATGATGTTAGTGTGAAGTTGTAAAGTAATAACTATACAATAAGTGAATCCAGGTGATGAAGAGAAGCAAGAAATAAGCGTGTGTCTGAATAAAAATCTTCAAATATCGAAAGGATGGATGAAAAATCAAAATGTTTTTAGAAATGAATAACAAATGTTTCTTAAAACATTAAAAAATAAGAATCATTGTAAAATAAATAATAAATATGAAAAAAAATCCACTGAAATATGCAGCAATGGAAACGCATAAAAAATGTATTCAATCTTTTTAACTGTTGTTCGGGCGTGGGTAAAAGTTAAGATTTTAAATATTGTATTTCAAAGCAACCTGCCTTGCATCATTTAAGGGACGGTTGATAAGCAATCATGAAATATAAACATTAATTTCATTTTGCCATTAAATTATCTATTTTCATTATTTGATAATCGAAGTTAAATTATTTAAACTCTAAATCACGTTTTTTTTTTTTTTTCATATTCGTTGTAGGGAATGCAGTAAATATATCGTCATCGTTTTATCGAAAGAGAAAAATAATGAAAAATCTCCCGTTACTAATTCTCGACAGATGAATTGATTTTAACTAACGTCAATTTTCAATTTCAATTGAAATTATAGAATCCAGAATCCCACCCGCTACTTAAGAACCTGCATTGCTGCTATCCTGCTAATCCCAATATCTCGGCTGAAGACATTAGGGAAGGTCAGTTTCTCGCTTCTCCTGACATCGAGGTTTGCAGAGTGATAAGATGACTTCATTCTCTGATCTGATGCATAACAGTGACTGGTAAACTAGACTCACCGAGCTTTCGACCTGTATGGAGCAGCATATCAGCTGTCATGGATTATTTCTCTAGTAGAAGGTTGTGTCCTGAAATTATGTCTAGTTCAGCGTAAAATTCTTGTTTGAGTTCCATCAAATCTTTTCTCGAGTTTTCCAGACAGTGTCCATGTTTCAATGTCATACAGGAGTATTTACCAAATTGTTGCCCTAAATCTTCGTACCTTAAGCTCATCTCTCATAGATTTTATGAATATCGTTCATAGAATCGCTCCTGGTTTTAAAATTGAGATTTTACAAAGCATTGTCTAGAGCCAACTGGAGTATAGTTTTCGCTAAACTTACCGGTGTTAAGAAGCTATATGAATTTAAAAATCAACAGTGAGAACTTTAGATTTTAACTGATCTTTGATATCGAACCATTTCGTTTATGGGTTATGCGCATCTCCGTGAAAGGCATTGGCGTAGTGGTAATTTACTCAGTTTATCTTAGACTGGCACTTTTCCGCAAAAACTAAGAAGCTCAGTAAGATTGGAACCCACTACGCGTGCGAATTGTTGTTTACGACGTTACGGTGCCAAAACTACACAGGTGTATCGTATTATCGTAATTACAGCTGCAAATGCCCAAGAGGAAAAGTAAAATGCAAATAAGCATAAAATCGAGGAAGATCCTGTGGTAAAATATTTGATAAATTCGATGAAGAAAAAAATAATAAAGGAAAGAGTGTATATTTTCTCTAAATCGATTGATTGATCGATTTTTCCTCTTTTCGTTGTTTAAATACCTTTAGTCAATCCAACTGTCGTTTCTGTGTTTAGGAATGTCGATTTCAGAAGGGTTGATTTGAATCTTCATTCAGAAGATCATATAGTATTTTGAGTATTTTCTTTCTGTCTCTTAGATTTATTTATTGAAAGATTTTTCTTTTGTTTTTGTTTTTTTATTTTTACATTCGATCATTGTGCAAAGAATTTGGTGAGTCTCTTAGGGAACGTCTTTGAGCAACGAACGACGGTGAACAAAGAGAGCATGAAATGTTGGGGGAAGGAGGAAAATAGAAGAAAAGAAAAAAAAATTAATGAGATTCTTGTGAAAACAAGGAATAAAGAGGGGAAATTACGAAGAATATGGGAAGTTTTAAAGAACAACATCAAAAGAAATTACAAAGAGAAAACAAGAAAATACAAGAGACGATGAAAGAAGGAATGAATTAATGAAGAAGGAACGTCTACAAAGGAAGCTGTTAAGAAAGTTGTTTTACTGTGTTCTGCGAGATCATTTTTCTCTCCAGAATCTATCTATAAGTCTACCATTCGACCATGCTTAGAATATTGATGTCACATATGGTCTAGTGCCCCTACTATTTACCTTGAGATCCTTCATAAAATCCAAAGAGGAATCAGCAATATTATTGGTCCTGATCTGGCGGATCAGCTTCAGTCACTTTCCCACCGCCGTCTATAAATACATTCATAGTAATTGCTCGGATAAGCTATGGTGTCTAGATTTTTTTTATTTTCTTTTTTTTAAGCGCGGTACTAGACAGGCGTTGAGATCTCATCAATTTACTGTTGATGGGGCTAGATGTGACCGTAAATTCTATGCTAACAGTTTCTTTTCCTCGCACTTTTCGCTTGTAGAACTCCCTTCCGGCACTATGCTTTTCAGCCAACTTTAATGTGCGAATATTAAAATGCAACGTCAATCGCTATCTACTAACCTCTTGATTACTCTTTCCTTTTCCCGTTCATTATTAATGTTTCTGTTCTAATTTCTTTCAAACCCTGTAACCCATTGTGTCTGAGTGACTTTATTGCCATGAATAGGATGATGCCGATTTGAAAAATAGAAGAAAAAAGAGAAAACCCCAAGAAAGAAGAATATCTATAATGACAATAAGAAGACAAAAGACCAAGGAATAAAAAAATTACATCATATACAAATGACATGAGGGGCACATCGAGGTGGTGTAATGGTTAGCAAGCTTGTCTCGCTAGAATAATTACGACTTAGCAATGAGTTCGATTCTCACTGAGTGTCCCTCTAATTTTGGCCTTGTGCCACATCTAAGCTTTGCTTAAAAATCACTATACAAATAACACGAATGGTAAGAAAATGAAAATGGAAATAACAACCAATAAAAAGACATTAATATTTACACATTTTATGGCATTGAATGCTGGACAATCTCCTCATAAATGAAGAAATGAGTTGAAGCAACAGAAACTTGGTTCTACAGAAACATGCTGAGAATATCATGGACTGAAAACATGTGCAACTAAAAAGTTTTAGAGAAAATGGAAACAAATAATGACGTTTTAACACCAAAAAGAGAGCTGAAATTTATAGGGCACACTATGAGGAAAGACTGCTTGGAGAATCTGCCACTCACAGAACATGTTGAAAGACAGGGCAAAACATTGCATAGTCTACCTAACAAGCTTTTATAAATGGATGGTAGATAGGGTTTTGGAGAGATAGCAAAAAAGTACAGGAAATTGTGGAGATCCAGCATCGTCAAGATCCTAAAGGTACACAAATGAAGAAGCCGAGTATGACAGAAGAAAGTAACAATCTATGGCTTCGAAATCACAACATAAGCAATGGTATGAAAATTCCACTTACGAATTACATCTCAAAGTTAAGTAGCCAATCAAAAGGATCAAGGATATCTCAAATATGGCTGGAATTTTTTTTTTTTATTTTTATTTTTTATCATTCCTGGTAACATTGGGTGTTCCCAGCCTCTAAAAGCATTAGAACCAGGTGATTCGACAAGTAGCGATCACTTCCCAGCCAGCTGCTGACCCTGTCGTGTGGGTCTCCAGAATACGCCGATTTCACCTCTGCAGTGGAGTTCTGGATAAGACGATAAATTACATCCACGTCCTGGGTATGACAATAAACTACGTCCTATAGCAAGTCGTCTGATCAAGAGGTTTTGAGGAGCTTGGAACCACCTCTTAATTGCTGACCCGAAGTGGTAGCACCTGTCAGGGTCTTAGCTTTAGGCAAATAGTTAACACCCAAACTGGGGTGAAAACAATATGAAAGTGTAAAAATGCGTTTCAATACCAGCAATATATTTCTGAAGAAAATAAATATTACCAGCAATACATTTTTGAAGAAAAAATTATTACCAGCAATCCATTTTTGATGCGTATTACCAGCAATATATTTTTGTTGGAAATGTTATTACTAGCACTGCTTTTGTGAAGGAAGAATTATTGCCAGCAATATATGTTTAAAGGACAAATTATTACAAACAAAATATTACCAGCAATACATTTTTGGAAAAATATTACAAGTAATAGATGTTTGAAAAAAATATTACCAGAAATAGTTTTTTAAAAGTAAAAAAACATTAACACCAATACTTAATATGAAAGTGTATAAATAGTTTTTAAAATCAGAAATACTTTGTAAAAAAAATTATTACCAGCAATATATTTTCGAGGAAAAAAATATTGCCAGCAAAATTTTTGAAAAACAAATTAACAGCTATACATTTTTGAAAAAAAAAATGTTATCAGCAATAAAAATTGTCGGTATTAAATGACCGTTTCAGTTTGATATGCCGTAAACTAAACCAAACCAAATCAAACTAAACCAAACCAGCTGCTCGACCTCAAACGATTGATTCCAGGAAACCTGAACTAAGCTTCTATTGGTTTGATTCTTGTGTGAATTCAGTCAATGAAAATTAGCTTTCCACTTCTTATGTTTCTTCATCTCACTTTTTATTGCATTGTCACCTCCTGCCACTTATGTTAATAACTAGTTAATGACGCCGAGCGAGTTCGAATTGTAGAGTCAAGTTCGTGACAAATATTGAAATACAGGACTTCCGGTTCAAGTAAACAGATTTTTTTCCAGTATTAACGGAATACAAATAAACGATGACTCGTTTAGTGCCGATACAGTTTTCTTCCATTTGCTGACTAAAACAATAAAAGCTACTAATATAACTGTTTTGAACAAAGCATCAATAATGGAGAATTTCGTAAGACACAGACTCATTATACTATCAATCACTTGCAAGATTATTGCTTAACCTACTTCGATCCACAATATCAACGAAGGTGATTTTTTTCAAGTTAATTTAGTCTTACACAACAGTTAGGATCGAACTAACACTACTGGTTATTGTTTACAAAGTAAACTCTTTATCTGTTGCTCTACAGCTATAAATATACTTATGGGTTTATATAGAATCTATTTGTTACAACTAGATTATGATGTGCACGACGAAAAATACTTATAGTAAGGATCGAACTGGGTAAAATGACATTAGCGATCAAAACAAGTTTCTTAGACAAAGGCGAGAGGGAGTAAAATGTGGTTTGGTTTGGTTTATTTTATTTTACGGTATATCAACTTCAATAGGTTGTTTAATGCTGACAACATTTTTTATTGCTGGTAATATTTTGCTTTGTCAAAAATCTGTTTCTGGTAATATTTTTTCTTCAAAATTTTTTTGCTGGTAATAATTTTTTTCCAAAAAGTATTGCTTGTAATAGTTAACTATTTGCCCATAGCTGGGACCCTAACACGTGCTACCACCCTGGGTCAGGGTGGACCTGGGAACAACAGCAATCAAGAGGTGGTTCCACGTTCCTCAAAATCTTCTGATCAGAGGCCTTGCTGCTGGATGTAGTTTATCGTCTTACCCAGGAAGCGGATGTAGTTTAACGTCTTACCAGGAGTAAAATGTATTGAGTTGAGCATGAGTAGAAAGAGAGAGTGGGGAAAGAGAGATGGGGTTGTAAGAATGCGCGCGCGATATATTGAAGCAATTTTCAATTTATTGATTTGTATGGATGCATGTGTGTGTGTGCTTATCGCAGTTTCTAATTTACAGTTCAATAATCGCGCACCTGCTTAACGGTAAAATAAAAGAGATTAAAGAAAAAATATTGCTTGGAAATCTTGAATTATTATATTGAGGCGTCTGTCGAACAAAATTCCAGTGCCAAGACGTTTGGAAATTTTCGAAGAGTAACAATTAGCATGTTCTTCACCACTGATACTTCATACAATATAAACTAAAAGACATTCGATAACACGCAGGCACACATCACTTAACAAATAGATTCCACAATTCCTCTTTTTCCCTTCCTTTCAGCAATCTCACTCAGTAACCATCTACCATGAGTGTCTCTTGAGCCTCGTATTGAGCGAACTGTCTGTAAAAGAAAATACGCTCTGATATTAGGTATATTTCGTAAATTCTCTAGGAATACAATTACAACATTTTTTTAATTACAACGAAACGTTACCGATTACAGAAAATATCTTCAGTGCTAAGCAAACGCTTATATAATTGCACTCAAGTGAAGAATTATTATCGATAGTTTATTTTTATATGTTCTTTCTAAGAAATAGTTGATTGCTAACCAGATTCATACTACTCAACCGTTAAAGATTTTTACAGATTAGAAGAAACCAATTATTTTGCAAGCAACAAAAAGCAAAATAAAGCAATCTTATTTTCTCCAGAAGATAATAATATGGTAAAAATTCTTCATTTTTAACAATTCACAAACACTCCTTCGTGTTTTTCTATTTACCATATTCTCACGATTATTTTTTCTATTTACCCTATTCTCACGATAATTTTTCCTATTTACCCTATTCTCACGATAATTTTCCTATTTACCCTATTCTCACGATTATTTTTCCTATTTACCATATCCTCACGATTATTTTTTCTATTTACCCTTTTCTCACGATTATTTTTCCTATTTACCCTATTCCCACGTTTATTTTTCCTATTTACCATATTCTCACGATTGTTTTTCCTATTTACCATATCCTCACGATTATTTTTCCTATTTACCATATCCTCACGGTTATTTTTCCTATTTACCATATCCTCACGATTATTTTTTCTATTTACCCTATTCTCACGATTATTTTTCCTATTTACCATATTCTCACAATTATTTTTCCTATTTACCCTATTCTCACGATTATTTCATAACACGAAAGAGCTTCATTTCAAATATAATAATATCAGTTAGGGGATGACCTGGAGTGGTACTTTGATGGCGGTTAGGCATCAGAATATTGCTCTTCCTGGGTTGAACTTGTGCAACCCATCCCAAAACAAGGCTAGGTTAGGTTATTTTTTTATTTTTTATTTTTTCAGTTAACTTAGCTAGGGAATGTATGCTCATTGGCCCCCTTTTATTTCTGTCCCTATTTTTTCTTTAAGTTTAATTCCCCATGCCCTCCCTCGTTAGGTCCCGCATTGATTTCGGTCAGTTAACTGATATTCTGACACATTTAGTGATTTTGGGGGTTTTATTACTAATATTATTTTCTTTAGTTTCTTATAAATAGTTTTTGCTTTCAAACTGTAAATACTCATTGGGGTTAGTTTTTTAGAATTCTGGTTTTATCCCTCTCCCCCCACAGACAATTGTAAATATGTGGACTAGATAGTATTTTCATAGAGACAATGAGGTATTATGGAGGGTGTAGTAAGAAACGTACGTAAGAATGTTTTGTTTTGTTGTAAGGAATATTGTTTGTATGATTGGGTCAGTGTTTGTGGCTAGCTAAGTTATCGTTAAGACAGAACAAGACCGTCCTTTTCCCAATCCACCCTTCGACCTTGTGCCATATTTTTCTGTATTTAACAGAATAAATATAATAATATGTTATCAGTCACATATTATAGCAGATATAAATATTTACTTGACTATGTCTGGCACAGGGCCAAGAAAGTAGTACACCCAAAGAGCGTCAAATTACGTAAGAAATCAATTTGCAAAGATTAGACCAGAGGTTCCCAACCGGTTTTGTGCCATGGCCCACTTTGGTATTTCTAAAATTCTGCTGCCCCCCTCCTGTAATATTTAATACTTACATATTCAAACTTTTTACTGTAATTCACGTGAAAGAAGCAAATTAAATGCTCACGGGCACTGAGTAGCAGACAAAACATGGCCTCTCCCAACGACATATTTCACGCCCTTCTCCTTTGTTGACCGAGACATGCGAGTGTGGGGAGACGGAAATTACCTTGTATAAGAATTACACATGTACATACACACAAAATATTTTTCTGTATGCATACTCTATATGCATCGTATGTATTAACACACATTAACATTTACACTTTCCCTCAGACTCTCTAGAAAACAATTCACTCGAACAATTTTTTCTGGAACTATGTTGCGCAAGTGCAGTAACTGTTGTTACTCTCGCCAGTATTGATGAGGACTTTCTTCCTAACCTTTTCGTTGAAGTAATATGGAACACGATCTTCATCATGTTATTAATTCCTCTTCAAGTTATATGCGTCATCCATTTTAATCAATGCTGCTGATGAAAGTTCTCGAGTGATTCTGTTACTTAAAACATATTTGTTTGCGATTATGTAGCGCCAATCCACGTGTTTCAAAGAAGGATTGTGCGCACGCAGCCCATAAGTTTCATTTTCTCGAAACAAACCATTGATCTTAGAATAAGGTTGGACTTCATGGTTAAAAATGACAGTAACGGGACCAAAATTACTTAGAAACAACAAAAGTGAGGAAGTTGTGGAGAAACATGCTCGGTCCTGTCATGAAAGGAGATGGCACTTTAAATAATAATAGCAGTATTGATTTTGCATTTACCGACAAGAAGAGACTCTGAAAGAAATTGTAATGTTCGGTATTTTCTGCAATGTGCGTCTAATTTAATCAGCAACACTTCGGCTTGTCAAGTGCAATGACTTGTCCAACGACGCTTGCAGATTTGTAATGTTTATGTTCGAAATGTTTTCAAAGAAAATCAGTGACGTGGTGATATAAAGAGCGATCTGTGTGTCCCATAAAACAATCAAACATCATTTGGACACCAGACAAATAAACATAAATCTTTCTTTTTACATATGTAAGATAACAATTATATATCTATCGAAATATATATGTATTTAGATAGATAGATAGATAGATAGATAGATAGATAGATAGAAGAGAAGAAGAGAAAGAAAATGAAGCAGATAGATAGATAGATAGATAGATGAGAAAAGAAATGAAATAGATAGATACATACATACATAGAAAAGAAAGAAAATGAAATAGATAGATACATAGAAGAGAAAGAAATGAAATAGATACATACATACATAGAAGAGAAAGAAAATTAGATAGATAGATAGATAGATAGAAAAATAAAGAAAGAAAATAAAGAAAGAAAGAAAGAAAGAAAAGAAATGAGATAGATAGATAGATAGATAGATAGATAGATAGATAGATAATCCAAGGTTTTATTAAATTTGTCGGTTGAATTTTTTATCATATTTTTCCATTTTTGGAATAAAATGCATATCTGAATTGAAATTGTGAATAAACTTCAGGCAGAGTTCAAACCTGTGCTCCACTTTTAAGAGAAACCACTGTTAATGTTAGATTATTTCTTTCTGTGGTAGACTGCTTTCCAACCAAGACTATAGGACTCAGTCTTTCCTGCTATTCAACTCAAAGCTGGGAAGGGAGAATCGATGAATTCATACTTTTCCCAAGACTATTTGAGCGTAAGTAAATCTAATTTAATCGACTGGAATTCGAACTCGGCTCTACGAATTTCAAAGATGTAGGTATCCAATCCAAAACACCTTCCAATATTCATCGTCTTTAGTTGATCAATAAGAACATGATGGCGTCGATAAGAATTAAAATGACGTAAGACAAAACTATGGCTTCAGAGTAAGTATGACCACCATGAAAATCGCTTTTAGCAGTTTAGGTTTGTGTGATATGTGACCTGCAAAAAGCCTCACGCCTTCTTAAAGAATTGGTGAGCAGAGTGACTTCGCCAAAAGTGGTCTCAGGTTATAGAAAATGACGAATCGAAATTTAATACCTTTCTATCAACGTATCTATGGAACATTAAAAGAATGGTAGGTGGACAGTATCACAATCTGATGTTAGGGTAACATTTAAACATGGCAGAGATTGTTTGTTACTGGACAGGATTATATATGGAATTACTGATAACAAGAATTATCTAGGAAAATGGAATAAGCATAAGTTTAAAATGATAAAGTCCTTTGCAATAGGAGACGGAATTAAGCTAGCGATTACGTCGGCTGAAATGTTACGCTTAAAACAAGAAAAATAAGAATGCTAGTTAAAAAACGACATTGTCAAGTACAACGTTATTTCTTTTTCTCCTTAGAAAACAGTGAGTCAGGATATACACCTCGACCTGCAGGTAATCCATCACCTGTTGAGACAGGAAAAGATTCAGATTTTTCTCCTGAAGTCGTCAATCTTTGTCAAAAAAATCAGAGATCACTTGAAGTGAACAACGGTTGAAATACGTTTTTTTTTTGTTCTTGGTTTCTAGCGAATAAAAGAATAAAAATTGGTAGAGTAAAAGCAGATAACAAAAAAAAAACTAAAGTAAAAAGTCAGCAAATTTAACGATCGCGTATACATATCAAGCGCAGAAAAATATTCAGAAAATGCAGAGGTTCATGGGGGGGAAGAAAATAGAGTAACAAAGAGTAGGGGCAAAGGAAGGAGTTAACTTTATTAAGTATTCATGTAAATGTGTGTACAGAATAGACACACACATACATACATATATAAAGGGTACAATGGGTAAATTGTCGCCATTTATATTTTTAATTTCACGCATGCGCTTTGTTTATTTTTGATTTTGTCGACTACACAATAGAGTAAGGTCAGTTGGGGACCGTCTGTGAGAAAAAAGAGTATCATGATGCAATTCAATCTGCCAGAAATTTGGAAACGGCATGCAATACTGCATGGAATTCACACTGAAAGCTCCAATACGAAAATTTCAGGGTGTATGGGTGTCAAACTGAAAACGCGCAGAGGATTTGGAAAGAGTTAGATTGGTCTAATTGTGATTACGAAAATGTTTGGAGTGATCTCTAAGGATGGCGAAGTTATGTATCCATTCCTCATCCCACAGAAACTCAGACGCATTACCAAATCCTACATCAAGTTTGCTGCTCTTGTTCAAGGGGATCGCTTCTGGAAGACCCTCCTGTGTCTGGCAACAGGACTCTGCACCATGCCATACAAACAGGGGAACACGGCCATGGCTGTCAGATACTTTTTGCGACAACATCACCCCCTTATCTCTGTCCACCGAACTCCCCACACTGCAATCACATTGATTATGTGTGGGGCGTAGTTGAGCAAGAGACCAACAAAACTCTTTATAACACCAAAGATGAACTGAAGGCCAGGATTATGGCAACATTCAACAACTTAAAGAGACCGTCCAGAAAAGCTGCTGGAGAATCCGATGTCGTCTGGAGACCGTGGCTGAAGCCAATAGAGATTTTATTGAATAAATTTGTAGCATTTCAATATATCTTTTAATTTTGGTAAAAATATCTGTTAAAATATGTCTTATATTTTAGTTTTAATTTCATTGTTGTGTAATTTATCCATCGTACCCTTTATATAGTTAAAATCATTTTGCATTTCTACCAATTTAGGTTCAGCTCCCTTATATTGGGAGGCTTGTTGTGTAAAAAATGTCATAGCTACAACGGATTAATTTAAAATGTATAGACATTTCTAACAGCGCGTTCACGTTTTAAAAGTCAGCATCACCAAGAAATACAGATTTTATCACATCTTTATTATTTACGCCTGAGTATAATCATGGAGGATATCGAAAGTACTTGGGTAAGTAAAAACTACGGTGACTTCCTTGGTGAATTTATTAACGTAAAAAAACTGATTAAATAATTGGAAATGACCAGTAAAAATAGAATCCATATGTCTTTATTATTCAATGAAATATATTTGAATGAAGACATGCTGCTATATATATATATATATATATATATATATATATATATATATATAGGCAGCATATCTTCATATATAAGTAAAATTAGTGTGTGGACACAGATGTCAACACTTAGATGAGACAATCTATTTCATGCCTGAACCCAGTCTTCATGGCTTGAAGATTGAGGTAGACAGTTACGTTTCCATGTTGACGTTAGTGTCCACCTTTACATTTATATACGCTGTGCCCCTACTAATGAGCACTTTTACCCATAGATATAGCATTTTTTTTAAAATCAATTCACTCCAATCAAAGCGATAATGCCACTATATATGTGTGCGTGTGAGTGCAATTAATAATGGTACGGAGTTAGTATTTGAATAAAGGAATAAGTATTAATTTTTTTTCAAATAATTCTTTTCACTATTATTGATACATAATGGATTTCCGTACAAAATGAATATCCCATATTATATAAAAAGCCTTTATCAGTTTTATTGCAATTTTCTACATCTTACAGATGCGACTTAGGTTTCTCAACACTTAATAACAAAAAATCACAAGAAAGTTAACGCTTAACTGTAGAGAAAATGTG
>CAHIKZ030000263.1:1402500-1437500 GCA_903632075.3 Acanthosepion pharaonis | reverse complement strand
TCTTTCACATTCTGTATCCGTTGGCGTCTTAGTGGCTTTATTGCCATGCTGGGAGTGAAATGATTTAAAAAAGATATAGTATATTTATTCTTATTTCATGTGCCGTCTCCCTTCAGGCCGCTGGTGATCATAGTCCTCCACATCCTCCTGTTCCTCGTGTCTCTTGATAAGTTTTGTCCTCTTGTTATTTCTCCCAGGACCTGTTCAGCTCTCCATTTTTCCAAGCGCATTAAGAATATCACGCGTTGCTTTCCCCTGTCTCTCTTTCCCTCTATCCGTCCTGTGAGCATCAGATTTTCTAAGCCTTCCTTTCTCATTACGTCTCCCAAAAATTTCAACTGCCTCTTCCTGATGTTAATTTTAAGTTCCCTCTTTGTTTCCATTGTCTCCAAAACCTCGTCGTTGCTCAAATCTTCGGCCCATTGTATCCTTAGCATCCTTCTGTAGAACGATATTTCTGTAGCTTCGAGTCTCTATCTTTGATGAGATTGTCCTGGATCGCTGCCATACGGAGGGACAGCTATCACATAACAGTTCAGTACCCTTTTCTTTGTTTCGAACAAAACTTTTCTGCCTTGTAATAGTTTGATTAGCTTTTGAAACGCGTCTTTCACCATCCCAATTTATCTTCGGATCTCATTGTCGTACTTTTTGTTCTCTAGGTAACAAGAATTCAGCCAAAGAAAATGACTGCCAGTTTAATGTTTTGTTCTAATTTTGACAATTTCCAAACTAACATGTTCTACATGGAGTCAATATTTTAGATAAACGTTTTGAAGTTCATATGCGTTTTGTTTTAAGAAATTTAAACCATTTTCAATCAGTATGACGAACTAGATGTTGTTAGTGTGTCATGGTGGACAGGGATTTGGTGCCTATATCCTTTGATATTTTGGAACGTTGGAATTCAAATTAATCCAATGAGATATTTTATATAAAACAAATCTAGACCGCACGGCAAATAATATATTAGATATTTAAATGCATTACAATGACAGGTTGTTTTCTACACATATTAAATACTTCATACACACTTTAAGATACCGTTTCTCTTGATTGAAAATATGTAATATTGGCCGTTTTTATATAATAAATTGGAATATTCTTACTGATTTTAGATTGCTGGAATTAGCGTTGGAATTGGTTCAAAATGATATGGCATTATTTATAACGTTTCAATGGAAACTCATGTATTGAATATATATATATATATATATATATATATATATATATATATATATATATATATATACGTGTTCCTTTTATACACTCTTTAATATATAAGATATTCTATGGAGAAACATAATTTATTTAATGCTCCTTGTTTCTTTTCGGTGTTAATGGCTTCTAGAATTTGGGGTCTTTATTTGCATTGCCTTTGCTATAATATTTGGGTATTGTCTATTAAAAATTGTCCTATAGTATTTTGGTTGTATGTGATGTGTTGATTTCTATATACACGAATTGTACTAAATTTCTGCAAGTAACAAGTTAGAGAGAGTGCGGCATGTGTGTGGCGAATGCAAAAAATTAATGTTTGTTGATGGTTTTTAGTAAACTACCCCCATTCGAATATTGGGAATATATAATAAAATGTTGAATAGTTGTGTTTATTTTTTTTTCTATTATTAACGTTTTCTTTTTCTATTATAAATGAAATATTGCAACTCAAGTATACATAACTGTCATGGTGCAGATTAGGACCAAGGAAGAACAACACGAACACAAGAGTAGAAATAATGAAGGTATATTACACGAAATAATAATACAAGATGTGGAAGGTGTTAGTATGACTGTCAGTCTGGTTTGGAATGAACTACTATCGGCTCGACTCGATTCGATATTTACTTGCCACACCCCTACGAGGGAAGGATGTGACACAAGGCCGAGTTTCACGTTGGTTTTCCGAGCCCGTAGGCTCGGACAAAAATTGCCCGTAGAAACTGTAAAAACAGAATCGGGTTGGTCAACCTCCCCGAAAGAGACTCTGCCCTTCGGCGGAGCCTCGTCCGGGTTCCTCTCTGCTCAGAGGCAGAGAGTTCGACCGTCAAGCCGAGAAGCTCGGCTTGATTCGGTATCTAGCCACCCACCACGACGGTTGCATGTGGCACAAGGCCGAATTTAACGTGGGTTTCCTGAGCCCGTACGCTCGGCCAAAAAATGCCCGTAGAACCCGTATAAAGGGGATAGGGTTGGTCAACCTCTCCGTACAAGACTCTTCCCTTCGGCGGAGCCTCGTCCGGGTTCCTTTCTGCTCAGAGGCACAAAGTTCGACCGTCAAGTCGAAAAGCTCGGCTTGATTTGGTATCTAGCCACCCCCACGAGGGTTGCATGTGGCACAAGGCCGAGTTTATCGTGGGTTTCCTGGTTCGTAGGCTCAGCCAAAAAAAATGCCCGTATAACTCGTATAAACGAGATCGGGTTGGTGATTTCTCCCCGAACGAGATTCTGCCCTTCGGCGGAACCTCGTCCGGGTTCCTTTCGCTTAAAAGCAGAGAGTTCGACCGTCAAGTCGAGAAGCTCGGCTTGATTCCGACCCTCTCTTGAGAGGCGTAGTATACATAGTGTTAGGAAGAGTTCATTCTGTAGTTATAGGTAAGGACCCATGACAATGATACAATGCCTTGTTAATCTTAACGCTCCTGAATTAAACTTCTCTCCTTTAATCACCTGAGAGATCCCTTGCTGCTTTCCATTTAAATCCTTTACATTTTTTTGTTAATTTATACATTTTTGCTTGTCACTACATTTCAAGATTTGAACCCTCCGACCCACGCCGGCTGTCTGTTTAAAGGTTTGTCGTGACTACTACTATGTTTGCCACGCCTACATTTTTCTCAACTGTGATTGGTTAAATAATAAATACTAATTATCACAAGACAATTTACTGATCGCATTCACCACACTGAATTTTTCCTACCGTTAATTCACAAATATGCTTTTGTTATAAAATCACCGATTGGTTAATTTTTCATCCAATTAGATATTTTTTGTGTTCTTTCAAAATTTTCTCCCGCCGTCGTTCTGGGAGCCTACCGGTAATAATATAAGCCAGGTTTCGTTCCAAAATTAGACAGTAGAACTCAGCAACTCACACGCGTCTACACAGACTATTCATTCTACTCACTGCGCACACACAAACACAGAAATTAAATTACATTCACTATCAGTTCTCTGTGAACAAGCCAAGTTGCACCAGCACTGTTAGTTATACAAATAACACACAACTGAATTTACGATATGTTCTTCTGAATACAACATTCTATTTCAATACAGAACTCTGAACATTCTATTCAGAAAACTTGCTTATTTAAATATCACCATATTCAACTAACAGATAAAGGGCAACTACTTTTTTCTCCTTATTGTTCACGCATTACAAAAATTGCTTTGTATTTGTTGATTTAAAATTGAATTTTTGTAATTTGTATATATTTTATCGTTGAAACAAAAATCGGTTTTCCATTGTTTTCCTTGATTTAAAAAAATGTATAAATGTTAAATGCTCTTCAACACGCAGCCACATTAATCTTTTCAACACAACCAGCATTTAGAGGTTATCCAGATCTACAGAAAGCGGAAGACATACGATACGACGGCTGAAACGTAACTGGGTGAAGACATAAGTTCTAAGGTCAATAGTTTAAGTAGTGGTAACGCCTCATCTCAGAAATTCAGGCAAAAACCATTTATTTCATGTCACAAATTTGCATAATATTTGAACATAGACACACACAGATCAACAATTAAATTCATATGTAGTTAATTTTGCAGAATTTGAAGAAGCACCCAGACTACCACACAAAGCCACACACATGCTCACAAACTTTAAATTTTATATATTAGATTTTGACATCAATATTTCTGCTTTCCTTTCCAGGTAAGTACCGGCAACCCATTCTGAAGAATCTTTCGATGGCTTTTGCAATCGCAGACTAAAGTACGTACTTGTCCTTCCTCTCTCGGTAAGTTTAATATAGCCATCGAGTTGGCTTCTATGAAATTAGGTCAAAGAATAAGAAAACATACCAATTCCACTTTTCACTATATCTTCGCAGTCATTGATTTCTCTCACTTTCCAAGTTCGTAAAGATTTTTTATTTTTATTTTTCTTACCTGAACCTCAAGTTATGACACTTCCTTATTTTGGGTTCCGCTGTTGTCGGCTATATTATCTGTCGTCTCTATCTTCACTTTGTGTTCAATTCTGGTGTCAATTTGCTTCAGGTTTAGAGCTGAAAACTTTCACTCTTTATCGCTAGGATTCAGTCACTTCCTTTTCCTATGCCTGTATTCGTCCTCTTTCTGTCGCTACCTCAGTGAATACATATATATATATATATATATATATATATATATATATATATATATATAGATAGATAGATAGATAGATATATATATATATATATATACATGATGTATCAAAAATACTTTTACAAATTTTGGTAGCCGGTTCCTCACACCTAACAATGTACGCAAATCTTTCGTTTTTGATTTATTAAATTTAAAGAAAGTTTACAGTTTGGTTTGTTCTGTATTACGGTATATCAACCTCAATGGGTTATTTAATGCCGACAATTTTTTTTCCTGGTAATATTTTGTTTTGTCAAATATCTATATCTGGTAATATTTTTTCCTCAAAATCTGATGACAAGCATTCCTGAACTTAAGAATTAGGAAAAAAAACAGTAACATTTTTGGCCTTATCTGTAGATACTTGTTACAAAATAAAACCTTTACATTTGCTTTGATAAAGTTACTCACTTACTAAAAGATAACTATAAATAATATATAATATGTCTGGAATTTTTTACACACACACAATCATATATATATATATATATATATATATATATATATATATATATGTGTGTGTGTGTGTGTGTGTGTGTGTGTGTGTGTCTGTGTGTGTGCATATATACATATATATATATATGCACACAGACACACACATGTATATATGTATATATATATATATATATATATATATATATGTATATGTATATATATATATATATACACACACATATATATATATATATATATATATATATATATATATATATATAGTGTGTGTAAAAATTCCAGACATAGTATATATCTTTATAGTTATCTTAGCCAACTTAGTAACTTTATGAAAGCAAATGAAAAGGTTTTATTTTCTAACAAATATCTATAGACAAGACTGAATATATATATATATATATATATATATATATATATATATATATATATATATATAGTTATTGGATATTACCATTGATCAAATATAGGAAGATTTGGCTTAATCAATTAATTACGTGTAATTTCTGTGAAAAGCAACATTTGAACCATTGACATTGCTTGGGACTGAACCCCGACCGTGTTATTTAAGTTAATGAAAATTACACCAAAAAGCTAATCCATTCAAGATTTATGTATAAACAATCTATTCGCTACATGCAAACATTGCTAACTGCAGCTTCTGCGCATGTATATGCATTTTTCTAACTAGATGTGTTTATGTGTGAGTGTCTTTGTTAATATCCATTGTGTATTAGTGCGATTAAAAATATGTGGGAATTTGTGTGAGAGTTTGTGTATGCGTGAATTCAATGTGCATGCATGTGTTTGTAAGTGTTTATTTGTATGAAAGTATTTATATTTGTATTTATATGTTATTGTATGCGAATGATCATTTGAATATTTTAGTGTGTTTATGTTTTGTGGATGTTTGTGTATGAGTGTGCGTATGCATAAATTTTAATTGTGTTTGTGTGTATTAGTATGAGTTTGTCAATGAGCATCATATGCGTTTTGTATATGTATATTTCTGTTTAAATATTCATGCATGTGTATTTGAGAGTGTATATGTGCCTTCTTGAGAGTGTATGTTTTCGTGTGTATTTATACTTCTGTTTTGTGATTGCTAGAGTTCATGATATACCGGCGTGTATGCACGTGTCTGTGTTTGCCTATGTTAGCGTATGTCTACCATTCTGTGTGTGTTATGTTTTCTATTATATTTGTGTGTCTGCGTATGTGTGTGTGCTTTTCATGGTGTTTTGTGTTTTTTATGTTTGCAGACATGTGTGTTAGTATTCGAGTTTATGTGTGTATACGTGTGTGTGTGTGTGTGTGTGTGTGTGTGTGTGTGTGAAAGAGAGAGATACAATAGAAATTGCTCCACGTTATTTCATCTGCCCCATGTGCAAGTCAATCAGTCTTCGCCTTGGGCCTTTACGCACTGATTTTCTCAATGTAATTTCATGCCAAAAGAATTCTTCCCGCCAACAATGGTCGGCTGTGTGCTTCTAGCCACTGTTTTCGTTGAGCTCATCTCCTCTACGATCGATCGATCGATCGATCGACTGATGTTCGAACTGGTAATGATCGATATACTTGAAGGATAGAAAGAAAATTGCAATTTTGGAAGCTATTTTCAGATGGTGACTTTTCAATCCTGACGTGATGTTTCTAAGAACGGATAAACTTCAATTGTCGACCATTCCGTAATATGTTTGTAAGACAAATACTGCTGACAGAATTTTACAAAGAAAACATAAAACTAGAAGCAATTCTTAAAAGATTTTGCACGTTTACCGTCCAGAAAAAATGCCTTATTTAGAAAATATTCAGTTGCAAAATTCATAAACACAATCAACTCATTCATATAGAAATGACAAGAAAATAAGTCAGTTTATTCTAACATGTCACATTTGATGATATTGACTATCGACGAATAAAACTAATTAATATCCATTGTTTATAATCATTATTTAGAAAGTGTCTCATTGATTATATATGATTTTGAGAACATGACAGCTGAAATTTTTGTTGTGAATATAACATTTTAAGATACATTTTACCAGATGTACTGATGATTGTAAAATCTCTCCCATTTTGAAGATGTTTACAGATATCTATTTTTACGCCAAAATTGATAAGTGATATAATCATTGAAAATTGAATATTGCACTGAAAGAAAAGAGTCGACAGATAGTCGGGATTATCGAATCAATGTGGCGATCCTTTCCTTAGCTGCATAGTATGTGCTCTGTCAGGGCTACATACAGCTTTGAATTCATATATTCCTTCTCCTAGACCAGTTTCTATGCAGGGCTATAGAACGCAGTCTGTTAAGGAGTCGACTGTAGTCGGGATCACTGAGGCAATACGAACGACCCTTTCCTCGGTTCAAAATTCCACTCACCTGAAGAAGGCCGGAGTGTACAACGTTGTGAATATGGCAATGAAAACGAGGATAACAGTCCGAATAATGTAAATAATCATAATACCTCATGTCAAAGATATAAACAGATATTGCGCATTATATATTACGAACTTTCCTATTTGTGTAGTATTATCCGAAGTTAAATCTGTGGTTAGCTTTCGACAAAACTTACCATTTAAACAAGTATTTTTTTTAGAATCCCAGCTCATAGCCCACTCCCCACATTTACAATGGCAGTTGTCTTGGATATCTCATCGATTTTTGAATTGTCATTTATTAATTTTGTTATCATAATACTTATAGATATGATTGAATTATTCCCTAATCCCTCTCTTGGATGAAATTCCTCTTCTTATATTTGAAAGTCTTCTCCAAGTGGTTCTAGTTTGAGGCTAGATATTTGCTGTCTCAAGGTCAGATGTTACAAGAGAAGGCATCGGATAAAATACTGTAAATTCTCTGCTGGCCATTAGCTCTTATTATCGGAAGAACAAATAAAGATATTCTTCTTGTCGTCGCCTCAGGGACAGGCAGATGCAACGCAGGGAGTGATAAAACCGTATTATCTTGTGGCTTAATTTTTAATCCCTTCCGTTTTCTTATTTTTAACCTCTTATCGTTTCACGATTTCAAAATAAACGGGCTTTCTCTGACGACACACTTAATCAAGTTGATAAATAATAGGGATTGCATCTCAGTTATGTGTCATGCGGGTACACTCTTAGGCGATCATGTATCTTTCCATTCATGAACTGACGTGGCAGATTTTTTTCCCCACATTAGGTTGCCATTTTTTCTGCGGTAGACCCGTTGTCAGCCAAGGCTGTAGAATCCGATCTGTCTTGCTATTTACCCATAGCTTCCAAGCAATGTTAAGTCAGTTATGTGCCATGCGTCATACACGCTTAAGCAATCATGTATCTTTCGATACATGACTGACGAGTGAGATTTTTCCCGCAGTAGGTTGCCATTTCTTTCTGCGGTAGACTAGTTGCCATCCAAGGCTGTAGAATCCAGTCTATCCTGCTATTTAGCCATAGCTTCCGAGCAATGTTAAGTCAGTTATATGCCATGTGTGATACACGCTTAGGTGATCATTTATCTTTCGATACATGACTGACGAGGCAGATTTTTTACCCGTAGTAGGTTGCCATTTCTTTCTGCGGTAGGCCAGTTGCCATCCAAGGCTGTAGAATCCGGCCTGTCGTGCTATTTACACACAGCTGGGCTGGAGCAGAATAGGATTCCTACCATTCCCAAAGGTATATTACGTAAGTAATGGATTCGACTGGAATTCGAACTCGGCTCTCCGGTTCCTGAATCCGAGTCAATATCTATTTCTCCACCGTTCACCCACGACACTCAACTGCCGAGAATTCGCTGAACTCACTAACATAGTAACGAAACAAACATAGGTGGAGTCACTTAGTAAAGATCTAACTGACTTTAGTATCAACATTCTTTAAAATAATCAATTCAAGATGAGTTATACTGAAGGTATGTAAGATAATCTTGGTCTGACACCTGATCATAATGGTGGAGCATCAAAGAGGGATTAAAATCGCTAAACTAGCATTGAATATCATTGCTTTGAGATATGCACTCTATAAATACCTTGAAGTGTAGTTTAATCTCGCACAAGCCTGGATTATCCGAAGCTGATTAAATTTATTATCAGTCGCTTGTAAGATGACCAACATTGTCGCATGCATTCTACTCATTTGCGGAATGAAATAATGAATTTTCTCATAGATATTTATATATATAGGTTTGACACAGCTAAACTAACCAGACATTAAATTAAGAGCAAATTGCATACATGAACTGATATCAGACGAGCTAACAATTCTCTATGACGGGTGCTGAAATTGCTTTCTTGCTTCCGTCTAATACGTAAAGTCACATGTCATTTTTATGAGAGAAGAGCAATTCTCATTCGTAAACTTTTGTCGCAGATTGAGAAATTCTTCGGATTTGGTAGATTAAAAAATAAACAAGAAATTAACGTATCGGTAAATAGAATTGATTTTTCGACGGACAAAATCTATGACAGTAATTTTCTAATCAAAATCTGAGAACCTGTTTTTTTCTTTTTCTTTTCTCCGAATTTCGTTGCTATGTTGTTGTTTTTTAAGATATTTTGGCCTTCATATTCCCGAATTGCATTTTTATTTTTATAACAATTCACTTGTTTCATTACTATAATGCTCTCCATTTTCCTTCCATTTTCGAATCGGAGATTTGAACCTTCTTTCTTTCTTTCTTATTTATGTATCTGTGTATGGCTTATTGGTGTTTTTCTTGTAACTCGTTGAATAGTTTCGTTTTTACCATTTTTTATCTTCAGAGAATTTTGATTAAGTTGCGTTGAGTTGCGTTTCGTTTTCGACTTCTGCAAATTCTGTTTTTTAATTCTACCTTTGAAATTTTATCATTCTTTTTTGAGACTGTTTTATTTATTTTACTGTTTATTTCACCAATTCTTTTCTTTTTCTTTTCTTTTTCTTTTTTAGTCCATGTCTGCTACATAGTCGATGTTTTTTTTATTAATCTTCTCTCTCAATTTTTACTTTGTATTCTTTTTTCTTCTTCCCGTCATCATTCTTTTTTACTGTCATAGACATATCTTTCTTTATCACCAATAGTGTTACAAACTCTTCTTCTTCTTTTTCTTCTGCTTCTTCTTCTTCATCTTCTTTTTCTTTTTCTTCTTCTCGTATTTTCCTCATTCAATTTTACTGCTACAAAGAAAATCGGCGAAACAATGGAACAAATAAAAAAAAAGATAAGGAATTTGATAGAATCAATTTTCAAATATCATGAAAAAGTTCTTATTTAAAGAAACGCTAAAGAAAAAAATCCATTTTCTTTATTACTGGAAAAAGATAATCAGAAAAAAAAGATTTGGAAATTTATCTTCAACTAAGAATTCGTGGTAAAAATTTTCACCTAAGAATGCCAGGGAAAGCGATTGCTCGAAGATAAATTGACGTTACAAAATTTTATTTGATATCGAAAGGTTTGTATTTTAATTATTCAAACAAAATGTATTCTCATAGACAGGAATCCATTGCAGAAAAAGGCTAAACAAAACTGATTTATTTATTCTTGAAAGGATTTAAAGGTAGATAAAAACTAAATTTCGTTTCCGTAATTTCTGCAAATTCGCCTTTTTAAAAATATTGCTTGAACGCAAAAAGAAAAGACAGACTAGTTTTGAACAGACTGAACTATTTAGTTTTAAGGAAGACGGTCCTGTCTAGAAACCAAATGATTACATATTAACACTTTGTGTTTGTTCTTCAGTCTCAAGAATAGAAAAACAGATTAATATTCTGATTGACTCATTCGCCAGATATGACATGCTTTAAATTAAAACTATTGAATTATGTATACAATCAGTTGGCGACTCAGAAAGAGAAATCAGCATACTGGGTTCGATTTCCGACCGAGTTCGTCGCATTCACTTTCACACAAATACTCTTGGAAAAGGTGTGATTCATCTTCTTCTCTTACCAGCTATGTGTTAAATAGCAGAACTGACAAGATTCTTTTGCCTTCAGGTGCTAACCAATCCAGGAGAAGAAAATCAACAAATGCAAAAAAAAAAATACCCCAAAGAGATATAGGCTCCGTCAAATTATCGTGTCTTAGATACACCTCTTTTGCTATGGCTGCAGCACATGTGCCGTCCGATGACCTTAATAGGTTACTGTAATCTTGATCTACTTTAATTATTCACATAATTTCATTTTAAATATTTTAATATAATAAATTGAATTGTTATCTCTTTCTGTGTTTGTTCCCTTTAGACTAAGAAACAACATTTGCATGTCGATAGACTATGACCCTACGTGTGTCAAAGGTTAGATAAAGTTGACTTAGGCCAACTCTAAAGGTTATAAATGTTTAAAAAGCCAATTCTTATGGAGGTTAAAAAATACATCCAAATTAAACATACATATATATATATATATATATATATATATATATATATATATATATATATATATATATATATATGCTCCTGAAAGATTTATTTCCGTTGAGCTCTGTGGGAGGAAGTGTAGGTTTGTAAACAGAGACTATTGCGGCCAATAATGCAAGGCTCTTCGGAAATCGAATCGAGTTCGATTAGTTACTGTGTGTTTATCTAAAAATAAATAGGCTTAAATTCACGTTCATCCCCGCTGAGCGCAAATGGCTTAGTGGTAGAGTAGCTGACTGACGTCAATTCAGTCGGGTTTCGCTCATAGCTACAGGAAACCGGGCGTCTAGAAAAGTGATTAACTGCGATACTGCGAAACAGTCTGTCTGTGGATGACTATATATATATATATATATATATATATATATATATATATATATATATATATCCATCAGGGTTAAATTAGAATAAATACAGCATAATTCCAGTGTGCGTAACGTTTAATTTAGAAGAGGGCTCAATACAAAGTAGAGCTAAATATTCGCCCGAGGAGACTTACTTTCCCTGACGATCCGTTTAGGTGAAACCTGGGTAGGTTTGTCTGGCTCACTAGGTGTATCTATCTATCTATATATATGTATATATTTTAAGATATCTTTTTTATGTTTATACGTTCTTTTTATAGATACAACTATTTAAGTAAATGGTCTGTTTATAATAAACAGTATTAACTACATTTACCGGCCTGAAAGTCGGAAAAATTTTCATAGAAAAAAATATGCGTCCTCCGACAGGAATCGAAACAGTAAAATTGACGTTGCTAACCGGAACGCTCCTTTGTGGTCCAATCGGTAAAAGCACGTTAGGCTAGATGACGGCTCTGTGTAGAATACAGGTTCGATTCCTGTCAGAGGACGTTCAGGTCGGTAAATGTAGTTAATACTGTTTAATATAAACCGATCATTTACTTAAATATTTGTATCTATCAAAAGAAACATAAAAAATGTCTTAAAATAATTGTCGGACTTTGTCCATTTAATACTTACATATACATATACACATATATATATATATATATATATATATATATATGTGTGTGTGTGTGTGTGTGTGTGTGTGTGTGTGTATTGTGGTATATTCAACAAATTTCTTTGGTAAAAGTTGAGTGGGACTTTATCATTACATTTGGAATTCGGTGGAAATGATGCTGATTTGACTCTGTGGAAGATGTACGATGTGTCCTATTTGTAAAAGTCGTAGTTGTAGAACAAAAAATGGGGTTCATTTGAATATTTGTCATGGGAATCGGGATAGAGTATCGTTAGGCTCGCACCGTTGTGACTGTAGGAAAGAGGCTGCAGAGTGGCAAATCCTCCCTCCACAAAACCGCGTCATCTACTCTCCCCCCTTCTATCAAGGCTGGAAAATGAAGACTGACTAAACCCTAAACAGCATTAGGCATTGTATATTCTCTTTAGGGACTTTAGATAGGAAGCAGTGTTTTGTAAGCTTATCTTTTAAACCATACTTATTATAGTTAAATCTATCGTCACTGGGTGTTCCACAACTATTAATGGACTTGAGTCAGACTAAGCGTGACTTGATACAGAGACATGGGTCGCAAATTCGTCACGTATAACACGCTTACTGTAGCATATTTGATCTTCAGCCAGTGTTCATCAATAAGGTTTCTTGTCAGACGAAGTGACTTTTATTATATAATTCTTGAAAATTGTTATACCAAATTCATGCAAATATCAAAAACCAAAATTATTTTTTATATAATGATGTATACTCTGTACAAGACCTAAGAGCCACTTGAGGTTAGAGAATTACAGAATATCAGGTACGGTTCATGCGGATATGCGTGGAAAGTAACCCTACACTTGAACATGTTAAGATTGTAGTGATCGGAGAGCATCCTCTTGGGAGTCGGCTCCATAAAGGAGTAGTCTGTAGGAAGAAGCTGCTCGAGTAGAACTTACATCTCACCAATGGAACACGAAGGGAATGAGGTTGGTTCGCTTCAATGGGCGTGGCATGGAGTGTCTTAACCATAAAGATTAGAATTGGTGGAGGAAAAGAATGTAGTTGGTCTGAGAACTTTCCATGGAAATATAGATGCTCTATCTATATTTCCATGGAAAGTTCTCAGACCAACTACATTCGTTTCGTATATGGATTGTAGGGTGGAAAATAGTTCATCACCCAAAGGGCGCAGAGAGACGCTTTTAGATTCTATCGAAACTGTAACGTGAAGACTGTGCAGCTCCTGTCCATATATGACAGCAGTACTCCATAAAACAGTTCAGCTGAACTTAAGTACTTTTAAATCTGAAATTATTTGATTTGCTTTCATTGGATGTGAACAGTCAGATCTCAATTGTATGTCTTGAAGCTTTTATGTAATTATCAACACTTTTGTTCTGATATTCTTTTGTGTTAATACATTTTATTCAATGAAACCTTGTTGGCCATTTTTGAAGCGAGCAAACGAGTGTTCTGTTAATGTCACTTCTTCATTCCGACGTTACACGCTATGGTCGCTTCCGTTGTTGTAGCTGATAATTCTTATTATCATAGATGAATGGAAAATGTTTAAAGACTTGCTAGTTTAATAATTCACCACAGATAGCGGTCGGTGTTACTGGAGAACATCCAACAGGTAATCTGTTTGTAATGAATCATGTTCTGATAAATTGGAACAGTCCAAGAGAACCATAAACCTGGACAAACCTTTAAATGTTAAATAAATCATATTTGATCATTTCTAAAAACAAATGGGAAATTGATTTCCGAGTTGGCAACTCGCACTGAAATCAAAGGCAGCTTGTTTTGTAATGTTCTTGGTATTCTTGTCTCTACGGACATGTCAATAAAAAAATGGTGTTCTTAATCACGCCACCCTTACCAATTTCGAATGCAGAGAGAAGCGTTTTAGAGAAACTATAGTGAGTTTGAGTAAATGGACGGTGGAACAAGGTTCAAAAGAGATAACAAAAAGACAAGATCTTCAAATGAGAGGAAATAGTGAAGAACCATGTTCACCAACATCCTGAAGGGACGCAGTGCATAAAAATTTCGCATAAAAAAAACTATTAATCTCAGTATGTCAAACATTATGAAATGGACAAAGTCAAATCGATCTTTGCTAAACGAACGCTCCTCTGTGGCCCAATCGGTCAAGGCACGTTAGGCTATGTGACGGTTACGTATAGGGTACAGGTTCGATTCCTGTCGGAGGACGAATATTTTTCAGGCCGGTAAATGTTGGTTAATACTGTTTATTATAAACAGAGCATTTAGTTAAATATTTGTATCTATAAAAAGAACGTATAAACATAAAAAATGTCTTAAAATAATTGTCGAACTTTGTCCATTTCATAATATGTGACATCATTTGTTTACATTTGGATACGCATCGAGCACATATGAATGTACGTGAAGAAATCATGGAAAATTGTAGTTTAAAAACAGTAAAATCGACCTCGCTAACCGAACGCTCCTCTGTGGCCCAATCGGTCAAGGCACGTCAGGCTATATGAAGGTACCGTATAGGATTCAGGTTCGATTCCTGTCGGAGGACGCATATTTTCTATGAAAATTTCTCGGACATTCAGGCCGGTAAATGTTGTTAATACCGTTTATTATAAAGGATAGATGGCACAGTTGATAAATGCGTTGGTTAGATCCAGTGGCAGGACCCAAAGGGTGTGAGTTCAATACCCGGTTAAGGCACTTTCACCTCTGTCTAGATTTTTAAACAGTTTGACTCTCTATAATATTGATAGACATAAATGCTTTCTTTTTTTTTCCTTTTCACTACCCATTGCTGTATCTGCAGAACTATTGAAATTTGAATATCTTTACTTAGCACGAAGCACCTGGTAATTAATCCACGAACGAAGGTGTTGCTGTGATCACTAACAAAAAACTGGCGCCAACATAGTCTATATTATTTACATTATTCGGACTATTGTCCTCATCTTTGTCGCCATATTTATCACAACGTTTCGGCCGTTGTACGCTCTGGCCTTCTTCAGGTAGTTGGAATGTTGGACTGAACCATTTAATTCGCTCTCTGGGGTAGACTGTTCTAGATCCACTTGCCATGCTTGATGGATGTCAGTTATCAGTTAATTTCCCTCTGAAAGTTCTCCACTGCCTTAAGCTTAAGGAATCAGCACATATGCTAGGCCACAAAAATCTCCTGAGCCGACCAAGCATAGCAATGAATACAATATAGGAACCAGCAATATAGAGTGCCAGAGAAAAGCAATAATAACAAAAAAAAAGTTGCAATATGAGCTCTGGTAAAAACATGAAATAATAACAGATCAGAGGCTTTGCTGTTGGTTGTAGTTTATCGTCTTACCCAGGACGCGGATGTAGTTTATTGTCTTACCGAGGACGCGGATGTATTTTATAGTTTTACCCAGGACGCAGACGTAGTTTATCGTCTTATCCGGGACGCGGATGTATTTTATAGTCTTACCCAGGACGCGGACGTAGTTTATCATCTTCCCCAGGATGCGGATATATTTTATAGTGTTACTCAAGACGCGGATGTAGATTATCCTCATAACCAGGACGGTCAGATTTTGATAATCTATAAATATTTCGAGCTATTGTCTTTATCCTTGTTGTCTTGCTGTACTTATTTAGACCGATAAGATCTTCTTCAGATATTTTGAATGTTTCTTTCCATTACTCTTCGAATTAATCAGACGAGTAAAAATAAAATCAAGGAGAAAAGGCGTATTAAACAAAGGACGAAAGAACGCATCGGTCAATCAGCCAGTCAGTGATACACGCTTAGCCGGTCATGTATCATTCGATACATTACTTATGAGACATATTTTTCCCCGCAGTATGTTGCTATTTCTTTCTTCGGTAGACTAGTTGCCATCCAAGGATATAGAACCCAGTCTGTTCTGCTATTTACTCATAGTTGAGGGGAGAAGAAGAGGATTCATACCTTTCTCAAGGGTATCAGCATGTAAATGAATATAATGGATACGACTGGAATTCGAACTCGGCTCTCCGATTCCTCAGTCCAGGAGTGAATATTATTATGAAATATTTATTTCTATTTTTGAAATGCTTTTTTTTTTCTTTTTTTTTTTAAATTGTATCCATTTTTAATCCTATTTGCTTTTCATCTTCTACCGAAAGAGGCCCAGTCGAAAAGGTTCCTGAGATCCAATGAATTCTCTCTATCTCTTAAGGGGCTACAGTTCCCGAGTTCGTCACGATATGATAACCAAATACAATAAGAGTTATTGGCATATATTGTGTTGTATCTCATCTATGAAGGAATCCTTCGCAGATTTGAGATGACCTCACGCAACGAATCAAAAACATTTCGTGATTCTTCCCTAGTAGTCATAGAAGGTGATTTGATCAGACATCGATCAGATAATTCCTGTTTTGATCAATGAAGATGATCAAGAATTATTGATTCTCCAACATTCAGAGGAAAGTGGCAGATTTCACATTGTTAAGACATTGAAATGCGACCAAATCATAATAACAACTCCCTTGTCCCGATGATCACATTCATGGATTGAATAATAGATGTTCTGTGAAAAAACACTCTTGAATTAAAACTGAACAATGAAAAAAATAGATTCATGGAATAAAAAATAGAAAATGAAAAAATGTTTTGGATTGGGCGTCTACTGTTGTGTTGTAGTTACTAAATCCATATTGCAGAGGACTTTCAACAGCTGCAACAAGTAAATGGATAGCATAAATAACTCGAAGAGAAAATAATAGCATAATCAAGATGTTGACATTGAAAAATAAATCAAGGAAAAGCAGGACCCACTCTCAATTCTGGAAAGAGCGATAAAAAAAACTATTGTACTTAAGAAAGCTATTTTCCTGAAAAATATGTTTTAAGAGAAAGATTTTATAAATTTTATACGTAAAGAGTACTGGCTGCTCGGTCAATAAATTCGAAAAGTCATTATCATTACAATCGCTCGTCTGGTGAATTAGGGACTTGCCGGATTTCTTAATATTTTAATATTTTGACCTGAGATGGAACAAATACATTGAGTACTTAGCTGTTACGGCAACGAATGTTGGACGGTCTCCTCAAAGATGAAGAACAGACTCGAAGCGACGGAGATATGGTTCTACAGAAGGCTGCTGAGGATACCATGGACCGAGCGTATAAGCAACGATAAATTCTTAAAGAGGCTTCTACTTACATCAGGAAAAGGCAGCTGAAGTTTCTGGGACACATAATGAGGAAGAAAGGTTTGGAGAATATGATACTCACAGGTTGAATAGAGGGAAAGAGAGACAAGGGAAAGCAACGCCTGACATTACCTAGCAGGCTTAAGCAAGTTGATGACAGAACGTGGTCTGTGGGAGGTGGCAGAGAGACGGAACTTGTTGATAGCTGCAAGGGATAGAGGAAGAGGTGGAGAGCCATGATCGCCTACGTCCTGAAAAGGCACGGCACATAAAAAGAAAAGATATTCACTTGAAATCTTTCATATAGAATTTTCGTTTCTTCTAATGTGTGTCAGATTCATTACATTCACTTACGTACTAATACCCTTGGGAAATGTATGAACCCTCTATGTGTAAATAGCAAGTCAACTAGAGGTGTCACGGTGTTATAATGGATAACGGCTCGGATAGAGGAATCGGAGTTCGAATTCTACTCAAATCCATTACATTCATTTACGTGTTAATACTCTTGAGAAAGGTATGAATCCTCTTCTCCCCACAGCTATAGGTAAATAGCAGGACAGACTGGGTTCTATAGCCTTGGATGGCGATTTGTCTACCGCAGAAAGAAATGGCAAACTACTGCGGGAAAAAAAATCTGCCTCGTCAGCGTGTATCACGCATGGCACATAACTGATTGAATGTTACATTTGTACAAATCAAGATGAAAAATGTTGGAATGGGGATAAGAAGATTGTGTTGCGTCATTTTTCCACGCAGTATGAGGGTTCATGCCTCGATGCTTCCCAGTTCTCCAACAATCTGTTTTTCGAAAGATCATTTCATAAATTCCGTTGTTTCGTTTCAATACTTTCTCGGATTTCCAATTCTTTCAATCGCTTTTCTCAGTTCTTGGAGGCCGTTTTAGGTAAAATGAAGAAGTCAACTGTCATCTTTGTGTTCCACAATTTTTCAATTATCTCACAAGGTCGGGACATTTTCCTAGCGTTTCACACTTTTCAATATTGCAGTATGGGATGATTGAACATCGACAACTCGGATCTGACAAATTTACATCCATGCAAAAGACAATCATAGATAGACGAATACAGGTAGAAATCTGTAGTGTAATAAAAAAAATATCATTTGTCTTACACCAAATACTTTCAACACAATTTCCATCCTTGTCAAATGTCAATGCACTTAATCCACTTTTAGTTATTAAGCACACCGATAAAAGATTATGCAGTTAAAAGCAAGGATCAACATTTCTATAAAAAATAAAATTATTGATATAACATCATATATACAGTAGCGGCCATAATATAAGGAACTCTCAATAGCGAGTGTTTTGCGTGTAGAATTTGCCATATTGCTTAAAAATAAAGTCCTAATGATAAATGAACTTTTACTTATTGTTGAAAAGCTCCATCAAGTTATTTAACAATATAAATTAAAAGTTTATGCAAATTATTAACATCGTTCCTTAACTTTTGTCCAGTAGCTTATTTCTTTTGTTCCATTTAATCTTTTTAAAATAAAAACTATTACGTAAATTTTTGTAACTTTGTATAATATTTATGCATTCCACCCTAATCTTTATTCGGTAAAAATTTCATTGCTAATCATGCATTACTTTTTAAGTAATATACATATTTATGACTTTGTTGTTTCCGTTCCTTATATTATGGCCGCTACTATATATATATATATATATATATATATATATATATATATATATATATATATATATATATATATATATATATATATAAGCTAGTATGATTTTATTTATAGATATTTTCTCCTGTATATCATAGTATATTTATTATTTATTTATGGATAATCTCATGGATTATTATATTTTAAAACACACACACACACACACACACACACACATATATATATATATATATATATATATATATATATATATATATATATATATATATATATATGAATCATTCACACAAAAACAAATGCAAAGGTCAATGATTTAATTGGCGAGAAATCCATCGTCGCAAACAATTCAAATAATATACAAAAACCTCCGAATCCGTTATAATGAAATGATCCTTGTTTCTATAAATTTCTGCCGTATTAGTTCTTATTTTTACTACAAGCTTTCGTCTGTTCCTACAGACATCTTCAGGTATAGAATAGATGTTGTTCTTGTTTTTTCTCTTAGTAATAAGAGGACAACGAAAATATATGTATTGTTGTATCCGGAAATGCTATTGGAAATGAGTTATTGTTTTTGGAGCGCGCAGTAGCAACGCTGAGTTTGATTTTAAATTTTTAAAAGTTGTACGTTCATATACAAATATGGTGATGAACGAATTTTTTACTGGTAAACATTCTATCAAAGTGGCATGAACTATATTGTTCAATAATTACAGTAATGTCGCACTTATTATCAAAAAGTCGCACTTGGATCAGTTATTTAAATTACGATAAACGTGCAATCAATTTACAAATTCATGAATCATTCACACAAAAACAAATGCAAAGGTTAATGATTTAATTGGCGAGAAATCCATCGTCGCAAACAATTCAAATAATATACAAAAACCTCCGAATCCGTTATGAATGAAATGATCCTTGTTTCTATAAATTTCTGCCGTATTAGTTCTTATTTTTACTACAAGCTTTCGTCTGTTCCTACAGACATCTTCATATTATATAGTTTTATATTTTGTTTTGAATAGATGTTTTTTACGGTTAAATTGAAATCTTTAGCTAGCTTCTGAATATGTTTTGATCTGTATATTTTGGATTTATTTATTGTATATATGAGTATGTGTAGATATAGAGATACACATGTATTAGTGCTCATATATTGTATTGTATTAACGATAACCATGTTTAGTATGCATTTATTATCTGTTTACTCTTTTAGAAATCTGTTATTTCCACTGTGACGGTCATAAATACAATGTATGTATTAAGAATAGAGAGCGTTTATTTATGGAGAATCTCATAGATAATTATATTTTAAAGACACACACATACACCTGTATATATATATATATATATGTGTGTGTGTGTGTGTGTAGAAATATATATACAGTTTTATATTTTTTATTTTGAATAGATCATTTTTACTGTTAAATTGAAATCTTTAGCTAGGCTCTGAATAATTTTCTTTTTGATTATTTTTTGAATGTTCTTAGCCTACCACTATTTTCATTAATAATTATAACAGGTTTTTCAAGTTGAATACATATGTGTCAAAATCTTAACAGAGGAAGACAGATTTTCGAATTTACACTTAAAATATTTTTCTTTTTTTTTTTTCAAATGTATTATCAATTTCCAATTTAATGTAACGATTTTTGTCTCCAATCCGGATGTCATTTTAGGTCACCACGGCTGTTAATACAACTGAGACAGTTTTCTTTTCCTCGTTTCCTACACAATGATAATTTAATATCTTTCTTTTACCTACTTCCTATATAAAATAACTGTTCTTAATTTTTAAACATAAAGTTAATTTTTCCATCTTCATTTGGTTTACAGGTCTGAGAATTTGAAGCCAAGTTTTATCGGCTTCAACGAAATAAAATATCACCAATGTTCTATTAAGTGTTTTTTTTTGCATCATATATATATATATATATATATATATATATATGAATAAATATAGTCATAAGGTCATAAGATGTGCTATATTTATGGGATAAAGTGCTCAACAGCAGAGATAGAACGTGTGTAAATATAAAAGTGAACATTGAAGTCAACACTTAGAGACGACAGGCTCTTCCATGCTTGATGCAATCATCAGGCCACAAACAAATATATATAAACAAAAGTCTATCACCAATATTAAGTATTCTATACAGCTGAAAGTTTAGATATTTCTGAACGGATTTTGCCATCCTTATGAATCTCTCGATCCGACGAGGCTATTTATAAATATAATCCTAGTTTTCAGTTAGTTTGATGTTTTTTTTATTTTGTTTCAATGTGCAGTGTTGGGTGTAGCGACATCCAGAGTGAATTCAGCCAGATTCAACCATTATAACTACACACACAAACACACACACATTATAACTACACACACACACACACACACATTATAACTACACACACAAACACACACACACATATAAAAGTTTTGAAAAATCTGTTCTTAAGTTCACATATAAAATGAACATTAATAATAAAATCTCTTTTCTTGATGTCTTGATAGTCACTAATAATAATACGTTGACTACATCTCCATATAAAAACCAAATAGCAGAAACAATTGCGCTCTAAACTATAACAGTGGATGCCCTGACTTTTGCAAAAAAAGCTATTATACAAAATTTGATAAAACGTGTAAATGTAAATCCTCTACGAAAAATATTTTCTCCACTGAATTAATAACGACATCTTGTATAATTATTTCAGATAAAAGTTAAAACGGAAGAAGTTGAAAAGAAATGATTTGCAGGTTTTACCGAACTGTGTAGAATTTCATTAACGATTTTGAACGGCTCCAATTCAGATCTGCTAAAGGAAGTTGATCTGATTGTGTGTGTCGCGGATGAAGGGAGAAGTTATAAAAATCTCTCTTTGACAAGTTATGAGATTTTAGGCTTCGTGAGAGTAAGATTCGTGAAGCCTAAAATGCAGGATCCTAGATCAAGTTGCAAACTATGAGATAATATTAATATTTTGTTCAGAACAATTCCTTTTGCGAACCTTCAGGAAGTTCTGTAAGTATAACATTTTAATTCCTCCATGATGTTTCCTGGCTATTAATGAGTGACTTGGAATAGCCGGCAACATTCAAAAATCTCAAGTCATATAAACACTGTAATTATTACCTGAGATATTATTTACGCTTATCCCTGATTGAGGTCATGTTATAAGTCGTTAACAATTTTAGATGTAGTAAAGTATAAGCTACCTAACTAAATATCAGTTTGCTTCATTCTTTCTAATATGTTTGAGATATTCGACAATGTATTTTCAGAAGAAGTATGTCTTTCAAGTTTTTATATTCGCATGTACCCAGTCCGTTGAAAGATACAGGCGTGAATTAATTGTGATACTGAAAATAAGGCACGTAAAAGTGATGATTCATTGGAAGAAAAGAAGAATTAACTGATTTATGGGGAAAAAATTGCATAAAATAAATAAATTTTCATATATTTAGGAAGATTAAAATTCACATGTATTATTTAATGTCGCCTCCATTGTCACGAACTAAAGCGTCAACTCGATATGAGATGGAGGAATAAAACTTTAAAATTGTTTCCCCAAGAATAATCTGTATCGAAATATGATTTTGCAGACATTGTTTTCTGGAATTCTGACTGGAAATATTTTCGTACAAATGTTTCAGACGAAAGTGATGTGGCTTTTTACATTAGGTTTTTAGTTAATCCATTCTACAATCTCACTTGGACATAGATTGTATACGGTAGATTTTATAAACGGCTTAATATATTGCTTTTGATTTTCTTTTTCTTGTCAAGCAAAACATCATAAACTGACAGTAGGGATTTCATTTTAATGAACCTGAAGCAAACTCGATAGGAAGAATAATGTCTCTTCTTCTCAAGGGGTCAGTATAAGGCCATTAGAAATATTTTGGCTCTATCATTAAGAAATCCTTAATATCTCCCATAAGAACATTAAAAAGTTAGTTTCTCAACCGAGTATTATAAGCTGAAGACATATCATTCCATCATTATTAGCAGAAGAAAGTCTTGGAATGAATTATAAATTATCAGAATATTTTCTAAACTAAAAAAAGATATTTTCTAAACCAAATGAAGCTTATCTACTTTGCGATATATAAATTGTTTGTAAGGCTGACAAATAATTTTTTTTTCTAAATGAAATCTTTTATCGATTAATAATTAACTGTGTATTGAAAAGTAAATATCTACACCTGTGAGCAGAGCAAATGATTCACTTAATTAAAAAAAAAGTCGATTTGTTTCATTTTTACTAAGAATTATTTTTATTCGCCACTGTCACTTTAGGAGTTGATTCTTTGATCATTCAAGATTCCAATTCAAGTTGACGCATTCATATGGACTCATTACAAAGAGATAGAGAGAAATGCGGAGATAGCAATACTGAAAATAAAGCTGGCAAAGATTATGAGACATTAAAATAAATATAAAGTAAACATAAAATGAAATGCTTTTATTAACGGAAATAAAAAAATAAATTGTACAAAATAAATTTACTTATATATTTAGAATCATTAAAAGTTGTAATCAGTATTTAATATAGCGCTATTTACCACGGAATACAACCTGAAATCGACGTGTAACGGAGTAAGAAAACTCAAAAGCTTATACTATTTACATTTTTAGGACTGATGTCCTCATCTTTATTGCTATATTCATGACATTTCGGCCATTGTACGTTCCAGCCTTCTTCAGATTATATTTGTTGGGATTTCGAACCGAAACCTTTATTTAGTCCATGGGGGTATATTGTTCTAAATCCACGTGTTATGCCTTTAAATAGCTGCTTCAGTTAATTCCTCTTGATAACTCAACACTCTAAGTTTTTACTCCCTCTGCTCTGTCCACAAGGAGATATATGGCCAAATTAGTCAATTGATCTAAAAGAGCCTTGACCAAAAGAGTTGAGAGTTCAATACCTACTCACCGCCGTGGTTTTAATAAAAGGGTTGATTTTAAATTCCAAAATATCTCACCTGTAGAAGACCGGAGCGTACAACAGCCGAAGCGTCGTGAATATGGAAATTAAGATGAGGACTACATTCCCAACAATGTAAATAGTGTAAATAGTTACTTTACATTATCTCAGAAATATCGACAAACTCAAAACTGGTTAATCAGAAAGGTTCTGTCTATTAAATACAAGGTTTTGGCTTTCTGTTTCACATCGTAACACTCAACACTTTTCACACAGGTCCGATTATGTTAACACCAATGGTCAGTCATTTAACAATGCAATGTCCGGAGTGGAATTTACTTTGTTAACCAGAATGAATAGCAGCATGGTCCATCTTATTGCAATCTTGCACCTTCTGCAATGTCTGTTCATAACTGGAACTTTAACAATATTCTTTTCGCTGTTGAGTGCTCCATCGATATATATATATATATATATATATATATATATATATATATATATATATATATATATATATATATATATAGTATTATAAAAAGATGAGCATCTATCAAAAGATGCTGCTCAAATGGTGCTTACTAACAAAACGTGCAGAAAAAATGTCAGAGCTTCAATATTAAATCAAAATCCAGATAGGTAGTGACCGGCCACGATTTCTAGTTTCCTATATATATATATATATATATATAATAAAGATATATATATATATATTATATATATATATAATAAAAGCAAACATGCAAACAGAAATAGTCATATATACAATGGCGAACAAACGGAATAATCCATCTTATCCTATTGTTTTCGATGTAGCTTGAAAACATTAAAATCTCACCTCTGATTTTTATTGTTGTCTTTGTTGTATATTTGGGAATGTTTCTTATACTTTATATTCTTATGTTTTGGGGACATACTCGCTTTTATGAGAATGTTGTTCTATATTAAGTTCCTCATTATATAACCTTTCCCTCTCTTGTATATCCATTACTGATCCTCTTTGGTCCAGTGTTTTCGTCGTATTTCATGATTTTTATTGAATGATGGCATTTTTGCTGCAATGCATTCATTTAGATTATATTTACGTTGGATACGTCGTATTATATGAATAGACACTTAGTCGCAATGCTACTTTCAGTCATTAGTTGACAAGCTCTTCTGGATAATGTACTGATAATTTCATTAACATTATTTAATCTGTTTTGTCTTATTTCGAAGGTAGAACAGTCACATCGAAATAAAAATCCCCGTAAGAGCAAAAATTTATGTGGGTGACTTGAACAATATGCCTCGATAGTAAAAGCAAATTTAGAATGGCTCATTTTTTGTGACGTTGATAATTATACATCCTTTTTGATAAACACAATCTTCCGTTATTGAAATTACAACAAAAAGACAAGTTGAAGGATCTAGATTTTATGCAATCTATATTTTATCATTTAAAGTGAGAAAATTGCATACTTATCTTAATCTAGGATTATGTTAATCTTGAGGAGGTGTCAAGTGGCTCATATCTTTTGAATTCCTTACTTTTAGTATCCCGGTACGTCCAGGTCTCCATCTCCCTCTTTTTATGTTCAAGTTACGACGACAACTTGCTTTACAGCGAAAAGTTACCCCAGATACTACTCCGGGAAGTCGGGCATCTTGAGGCGGTGTAATGGTTAACAAACTTGTCTCGCTACTAATGAGTAGTGAGTTCGATCTTCACTGGGTGCCCTATGCTTTCGGCCTTGTGCCACTTCTAAGCTACGCTTGGAAAATCCTTAGGGTCCTCGAGGTGGTGTAATGGTTAGTAAGCTTGTCTCGCTAGAACAATCACGAGTGAGTAGTGAGTTCGATCCTCACTGTGTGCCCCTTACTTCCTGCCGTGTGCCACATCTAAGCTACGCTTGGAAAATCACTACTACTTCGGGAAGTACATTGTCGAATGCTTAAACAAATTGATATTTTAACTTAAGTTTGTGATTTCTTTTGTCCACCACTGTACTTATTTTTCCTGTTTGTATACGCACTAACAGCTTTATAATATATATATATATGTGTGTGTGTGTGTCTGTGCTTTGTGTGTGGGTGTATGAATTATTTTGTGTAACTTTACTTGGCGTACTTCCGAACGCTGACTGTTATTGATCGAAGTCGTGATTTGGTCTGATGTAAATCTCACCAGCACGAGACTTCATTGTCAATGACTGATGAAGTTCATCTACATAATGGGCCCTCTGATTCGTTCAGCATGTACCTCGATACTCATAGCTGAATCCACTACAAAAGAACGAACATCGCCTACCATTTCTTGCACGAACCAACGCATTTCTCGACGACGATATGTTGTCCTTTTTAGCGTCACATTGCTCTGCCTCTGACAAAAGAACCCACCATCACTCGTGCTTCCCTGTTTGTTCAGATATAATCATCATCAACATCCCGAAGATTACACTGATGTCTAAATGTCTAGGCAAAAATGAATATCCCAGACACAGTTGCCTTAAGCACTTTGCCATAAGGCCAATCCTCTGTAAAAGCAAATCATGCTAACATAAAAATCTATCAAGTAATCTTTTCTGAAAGGACATTAATTATTTTATGTTCGCTACTATAAATGAACAAAATGTTTTCAAGAAGAGATTACTTAAGTGTAAACATTTCAAATACATCATCTTATGGATTAGTTATAACATTTTTAGTATAGAATAAAAGGAAATTAAAGATAGAATATGCTGCGTCAGATATAGTTTCGCCTAACGTCGCAAATTACAACAAAACCTTCAACCAGAAAACTCAACTAATGATCTTAAATACCCTCGTTATGCTTTCATATGAATGTTAGGCATGACGCCAAAGTCAGATAGAAATATATAAACTGTCAGCTGTATACTGGCGCTTTCTAAGAGTGATAACAGCTACTGGGCTTTGGAAGAGAAAATAATGACATCATCAAGATGTTGACATTCCACACTACTTCAAACCAAAGGTTAGGAAGGAAACCCCCATCAATACTGGAAAGCGTGATAACAGCTACTGGAATAGGAAAATCTAATTTCTTGAAAATTTGTTTTAAGAGAACGATTTTATAAATTTAACTGAGAATGGCACCGGCTGCTCGGTCAATGAATTCCAAATGTTTCCTTGTAGGGAAACGATTAATTTTACCATCAGTATTACCATCTCTCTTTCGAACATCATCTAACAGACAACAATGAATTACAGGAGAGATTTGGCGCCATGAACATTACGTCACGTCAGGTCACGTCACGTCAGGTCACGTTGTGTCAACAGGCCCGTAAGACATTAGGTTTGTAAGGGCAAAACATCAGCTGCAGCCGTATTCTGCATGATAGCATAAGGGAGCCCATTCCTCTTCAAACTGGTTCTGAATTAAGTTTTCCTTCTCCTAGACAGGTTGCCATCAGTCTGCCCTACTAATTAACCCAATCGAGCGGAAATTGAACTCGGCAATATCTGAACTAATAGGCGTTATACTACCCGCACCATGACATAAGGGGATCATCTGTTTGTCAATCTCTGTACTTTGTGACATCTCTATTGGTAATTGTTGCATACTTGGCAGCGCTCATCTCCTTTCCAAGTAACATGACACGTATTATCTGATTACATGTTACCGGTAACTGCAAGTATGAAAGCTTTCTGAGCCGACTGTAATCATCTGTGTGATACATTATGACATAACTGTAACGAGACCATTTTTAAGATAATATAAGTGCTTTTACTGAACAGAAATAGAAATTCAGGACAAATTTCATCAACTGGAATACGAACTCGATTCACCTATTTTATTTAATTAAGATTTCCAGGCTTTAATTAAATTTAGAAAAATCTCCAGGCCAAAGGAGAAGTAAATACTTAATTGCTTTTAATGTGATATTCTTGGTAAGGTTTTTATTTTTTCTATATTCTCATTACTCGTGTGACCTCAGCTTCTTTGGCGAAATACAAGAAGAATAAACACAGTCGAGTAGAAGATAAAACAATACATTTTACGTCACGCGTTGATGAGTGCTAACATGCAAATCAGGGTCTCATTCTAGAAGCAAACAGAATTTATTATAAACACGAGTGACACGCAAAATATTTTGGTAATACATTGTAAAATGGAGTTACCATTCAAGTAACCAAATATTATTTACTATTTAACAGATCAATCAACTACGATTTCCCCCTTGGTTGATGCTACCTCTAGGAAAGTGACTCTTTGCACCTTCCGGGGCTAACGTTCTCGGCTGACATCAAGTGGAAAGACTATATTGAATCCATTGCTAGGTCAGCTGTTAAAAAGATTGGTTTTCCTGTTTTGTACTAGACGATTTTTCTTCAGAATCTATCTTACATATCTATAAGTCTACCATTTTTCTATGCTTAGAACATTGCTATCACATAGCGTCCGGTGCTCTTGCTATCTATCTAGAGCTCCTTGATAAAATCCAAACAGAATCAGCAATATTATTGGTAGAGATCTGACGTCACGGCTTCAGGCATTTTCTCACCGCCGTAAGCTTACCTCACTTTGCCTTTTCTATAAAGACTTTCCTGATAATTGTTCGCATGATATCTCCTCTATGGTACCTAGACTCTTTGAATTTAAGTGCAATACTAGATTGGTGAAGAAGACTTCCCAATTTACATTTGACCTGGCTAGATATAGCCGTAAATTTTATGCTAACAATTTCTTTTCTCGCCCTTCTCGCTTGAGGAATGTCCTTCCAGTTTCATGCTTTACAGCCAACTTTAATCTGCAAACATTTAAATGCACTGTCAATCGCTATCTGCTGTCTTCATGATTATTCTTTTCTCATCTCGCTCATAAATAATGTTTCTAATTCTTCCATGCCCATTACCACCGTTTCTGTGTGGCTTTACTGCCTTGTTTGGTGTAAACTCTATTTAAAAAAAAAATATGTATAGGTTCAACCAGACATTTTTCAATGTGATAACGAATATTCTCATCATGATGTCTTCCGAATTTGACTCACATCAAAAATGAAGATTTGCCCTTGATAAAAATAGACGTTCATTATTTTTCAACTATCGTGTATTCAAAGAAAAGTTGTGTCATATTCGGTTTTTCTACGATATGTTACCAAATAATTCATATACAGACTCTGGACATGCCTTTCATCCTGCATGAACCTTTTTACCATATAAAGAAATTCGATTCATGATTGAAGAAGATATTCCTGGACTAGGTTGCCGTTTCTTTCTGTTGTAGACTGGTTGCCAACCAAGGCTATACATCCAAGTCTGTCCAACTATTCAATCCACAGATCAGAAAATATGGATTCATACTTTTCCCAAGGGTATTTGTGCGTAAATGAACGTAACGAACCCGAATTGAATTTACTTCAGTTCCCTTAAAAATGTATATCAATTCCATTCGTAATGGACGCTTCAGCTTCGATCATAGTAACTTAAGTTATCATTTTCTAATTTTTCAAGTTTTAATTAACTTTTATATTTACGATCTTAAGTAGAAATCTGTTTTCTGATGATTTGATTGGTTCAAAATAAAAATATAACTACTTTTTTGTTGTTTTGTTAAAATGCAATATTCTAATCATATTTTCTAATGGGATATAGGAATTATATATAAAGAAATATTTGGAAAATATAGAGAGAGAAATATTACGGAATATATATAAAGAAATGTCTTTTGGTCAAAAGACTCGATTCTTTGCTATTAATTCAAAGAAAAATATCCATCTCTATTTTTTCTGTTACTTTAAAATAGGTACCTCCACTAATTCCGTATACGTAAAGTTTAAAATTATTTTTTAAAAATGAAAAAGATTTCTTGAAGCTTTCATTTTAGTTTCAATTGAAAGCTAAAGAATTTAAAATTTATTATTTCCCCTAAGTAAAATACTCTGTGGTGTATTTCAAACAGAATTTATATTAATCGGTTCGATTTTTTTCATTACAATTAATCAAACGTCCATTATTGAGACATTTGTAAATAAAAGTTATTTCTCTATTTTATAAACACTTGCAAAAATAAAATATATATTTCTGTAACGTTATTTGAGGGAAAGAAGCAAATTTAAAGTTAAATTAATCTGATTTGAAACAAATATTTCAGCATAAAATGTTGTACGCAAATATTTCTTAAGGGACTTATTTTTCTGACTGTGTTAATCGATTTATTTACAAACGATCAACAACCGAACAAGTTCAGTGTTAAGTATGTTGAAGCAGACGATAAAGTTTTTTCCCAGTAAGGGGGGACAACCCTTAAAACACGTGACGTTTAAATGCTATAATTATCGATTTGTACATCCATACTTCAGAAATTCTGCACGTATTGACACATACAAAACAAATCGAAATTATTTAAAAATACTCAGGGTCGTCAGATTTTAGTAAGCTTTACAATATATGATTAGTAAATATAGTTTTAATTACTAAAATTTCCTGAGAATTTTAAGAGATGTAAAAACTTTATGAATTATTCAATTTAAAATTGTAAAAAAAATGTAATGAAAACAAATCTTGTAAAATTTAATTTTTCACCGAAATCTTTTTTCTCGGAAAATATTCTCTTTAATATATATTATTCACAAAAGCAATTAAAAGCTTCTTTAATTAAATAATGTCTTAGTTTGATTTCGTTTTTATTTTTCCATTCAGAACAGATTTCCAGTAAGAGCGGGTCGGATTTTCGGTGAATATAATTCTTCAAAGAATTCTGCTTTTAACTAATATGGTCACTAAAAAGTTATCTCGCTGAATTTCTCAAGATTTCATAAAATTAATTTAGAAGTTGAAACACACACACGCGCACACACACACACACACACACACACATATATATATATATATATATATATATATATATATATATATATATATATATATATATATATATACGAAGATTTTCTAATAAAAAATTTCAAAAATAATTTAATTCATTTGTGAATAAGTTCTGAAAATTTCATTAAAATCATTTATTTGATTTTTGCAAGAATTTATAAATTAATGTATCAATCTCTAAATGAATGACGTAAATTTGCTATGCTAAAAGTTAGTACAACTACTGAAGCAAGAAAAAACAAGTTTTCTAATCAACATTTTGATGTTCTAGAAAGGAGTAAAAAATTTAATTAAATAATCAAAAAATACTTTCATCCTTCCTCTTAATAATAACATAAATATTTTGACGATAAAATTATGATTTTCTTACGTTTGGAACATATTTTCATGTTATACTGATTGTTTAATATTTTCGTGGAGTTATTTACTCAAAAAATCTCCTCGTATATACTATAAAGGCAAATGTGCAATTGATGCTCGTGATTCTCAATATGCTCTGTAGGATTTTTAACAACTTCTCTATCCGAGACGAATCACCAAACCTATCCTCTATTAAAGATGTGGGAAAGTGTCAGTGTTCAGTTAACTGAATTAAAACTCATGTTTGCTGGTAAAAAACGGCATGGGACAATGTATTGCAAGATGTTATTTGGAATCAATACCAATGTATTGCTGCGAGAGTATAGACTTGTATTATTACTGTATACCATATACCAAAACTTGTAAATGTATTGATTTGCATAAGTGAAAAATACTGTAAGCATCTATATTATCTGTTTGTCTTATTTTAAGATATGAACTTGATGGAATTCTTGCAATAGTTCTTAAGAAACGTGCTTCTGAACTGACTCATTTTCTCTCGAATCTCTACAATAAATAACTTGCTGCTTCTTGCTTTCTTGTTGGTAATCCTGTTTTGTAGTTCCAGTCTTGAAATCCTCGTGCAAGCCATCTGATAATAACTATCAAGCCATCTACCTCTTTTTTCCCAAAGTACTGGAGGTTCTAATTACCTCATAATTAGGTGAAATTCCTAACCTCGCAGAGTCCTCATTCTGATAAGCAATATGCCTTTTCCTTTTAACTGTATTAACGATTATTGTTGTCACGATGTAGATAACAACTAGCTGCCCTACCCAGATGGTCGATCAAAAAAAGCGTTCAATTAAAATGAAGCAAAAACAACATAATGTTTAGATGTAACAGAGTCTATCTTCTTCAATTACTTTAAAGTACTTTCATTAAAAAAAAACATTTTGAATTAATGCATTTACTGATATAACAGACGTAGTCTGTATTTATTCAATCGAAGTTAGCCAAGGACATGAAGGGGTAAAACAGGCAACATAAAGACCTACTTCAAACCACAATTATTTTGGAGTTTTGAAATTCAATTTGTTAGTGTGCTACCAACGAGGCAAAGTGGATAAATTTATAAAGCAATTGTTAAGTTTGATGAAAATTGGTTGAAAGTTCAACGAAAAATACGAAAGAAACCAGTAAAAGTCGCCATTTTTCGCTCATTCCGCGGGCTTTCACTATAAGGCCGGAGTCATTTATCAAGTTAAATGACTGTTAATATTGGCTACAATTGAGTGAAGGTTGTATTAGATTGCTTGAAAATTGAAGGATATTTTAGTTTAAAACTTGTGTTGAGATCGATTTGTGTTGAAATCAATTTTTCGTTTTCGTGGTTTTTCGCTAAACGCGTAAAAATAAAAATGAGATATCATTGAGCTTGTCATAATATAAGTACCGATTTTGAAAGAAATCGAAAGAAAAAGTTGAATTTATCGATTTTTGATAGGCTTTATCGATTATTGTTTGTTTGTTTTTTTTTTGTTTTTTGTAAATTATCTCTTACATTGTATAATGTGGGTGCCAAGTTTGCTCAAAATCGTTTGGATTGATCTCGAGTGGAAAGGTATCACACAGACAGACAGACAGACAGACAGACACACACACACACACACACACACACACACACACACACACACACACACACACAGGGAGACATCCTCTGTTTTATATATAGAGAGATGGCGAATCTCGAGTTGTTGCTTTGGATATCTCGAATGCATTTGTCAGGGTTTAGTTTACTTGTCTTCTTCAGAAGATGAAAGATTATTGGTATTTCTGGATTTTTTAAACTGATTCAATCTTTCTTATTAAATCGGGAAATTATAGCGGATTGAACGGCTACACTTCTAGATCTTTTTGCCTTAATGCGCGTGTTCCCAACGCTTTTATCCTTGGACCTGCGTTGTACCTATTCATTAGGACCTTTCTGCTGTCATCAGTTCCGTATTTAACTCTGCCTTAATAGAAAATAAATGTGACAACCATATCCTCTGTTTTTCTACAAATATTTTCAGGGCAACTCTTCTGACGAGCTTTTTTTCCTGGTGCCCTGACTACATGAATTTAACCGTGCTACTAGATTGGCATTTAGGTCCCACCCCGTTTACTGCTGAGATAGCTAAATTTAAACCGCCACTTCTACTCCAAAAATTTATTTTCTCGTACTTCCTCCGTTTAGTCCAGTTCCCTGATAACAATGTTCAAAAATTTAAATGCAACCTCAATCGCCATTTTCTGTCTTTTTGAATTAATCCTTTGCCATTTCCTCAGTTCCCCTATATTCACTCTTTTCTTTCACTTTCACTCCCTGTAAATTCCTGCGTACAAGTGGAATTCCCAGTTTGGGTTTAAATGATTAGAAAATATTCTGAAGCACGTATATATAAAATAAACTGTCAAAACGGCTCCCCGTCCTGTGTAAGACGATAAACTACGTCTGACAGCAAGGCCTTTGATCAGGAGCTTTTGAGGAGCATCGAACTACCTCTTAATTGCTGGTGTTCCCAGGTTTACCTTGATCCGGGGTAGTAGCACCTGTTAGGGTCCAAGTTATGAGCAAATAGTTAAACACCAAACTGGGGTCAAAACACTATGAAAGTCTAAAAATAGGCTTTAATACCAGCAATATATTTTTTGAAAAATTATTACCAGCAATAAATTTTTGAAGAAAGCTTTATTACCGGCAATACATTAAAACAAATAAAATATTACCAGCAATAGATTTTTGAAGAAAAAATATTACCAGCAATACATTATTGAAGAAAAAATATTACCAGCAATAGATTTTTGAAGAAAAAATATTACCAGCAATAGATTTTTGAAGAAAAAATATTACCAGCAATAGATTTTTGAAGAAAAAATATTACCAGCAATACATTATTGAAGAAAAAATATTACCAACAATACATTATTGAGAAAAAATTACCAGCAACAAAAATTTTATCGGCATTAAATAACCCATTGAGGTTGATATGCCGTAAATCAAACCAAACTAAATTCAAAACTGCTTCTCACAATAGATTGGGAAAAATTGCAGAATTTTAAAAAACCTATCTATGAACAGAAAAATTATTTTATACACAAAAATCTATTAAAATTTATTAGTCATACATAGAAACAAACCTTTAATCGAAAGAATGCCGAAGTTATTAAAGAGTAATTCTTGAGGATACTTCTATCGAAGTTTATCAAAATATAAATCTTTCCCTTTGATGCAAAAATAAATTACAGAGCGTCTCCTCAAAGGTATCTATTAAAATATAGCGTTTAAGAACTAATAATTATTTGTTCTATAAGGGGTTAAATGACAAGCTGATTTACTTGTAAAATAAGATATGTATGCGTCAACTTTTATTAAAATACAAGTTGGTCGATGTAAGGAGAGGCGCCATTCGAGGCCGAACTGCACTACAGAGCTTTTAAAATTCACAGATGCATTCTGGGAACGGTATAGAATTAAAAAGAACTAGGCTGAGTGGATGTAGACGAGATCTCTACTGCCACAAAAGCCTCTTCATTTACCATACTTCATGCATGAATTTCAGAAAAAGCCGTTGCCTTTTCGCGTGAAGTTTTATGACGAAACTGAAAGCAAGTAAGACTTGAAAAGAGAGAAAAAAAAAAGAAAACAGTTTAAGGAAAACAAGAGAAAAGCAAAAGCCAGTGTTTTATTCGAACGAGGTCGGCCGACCTGAAGTCGATTAGAAGAACATCGATTGCCTCCACCTGGACGTCAAGTCGACGCACGCTACAAAGCAAAGCGGGCAAAAGAAAAATAAATAATAATAAAAAGACAGAAACAAACGCCTTTTCGCTCCGAAAAGCCGAAGTGAAAGAAAATTAGAAAGTGTAACTTTCACGCGTTTTCTTCGGTGTAAT
>CAHIKZ030000263.1:1322500-1397500 GCA_903632075.3 Acanthosepion pharaonis | reverse complement strand
AAGCCAAACATTTACACATATATGAGTATCGGTTTCTGTTTATGTGTTTTCTTCTTTAACATTTCACCCCCAGTAAGGCAATAAAGTTACTAAGGCGCAAAGTATTACAGAATGTAACAGAATATGAGACAAAAATCATTACTAAGGAGATTGAAAGTTAGAAAACAGAAATAAAGAAGACAGAAGATAATATTTAAATATTTGAAGATTAAAGCAGAGTGGAAATGAAGAAGGCAGACGAGAATTTTACAAATGCGAGAAAAGAAAGTGTCAGCATAGAATTAATGGTTACATGTAGATATTAAGACTCTAAAATGTTGAGACTTTGCTGCCAATTTGCTTCTGTGCTTAAATTCATAAAGTCGAGATACCAAAGAGGAAAGTTCACCAGAAAAATAACCATAAAAATGTTTATACAAAAAAAGTGTATATGACTTTACGTTAGTTTTTTTTTTTTTTTTTTTTTTTTTACCATATTCATAGCGATGTATTACGTGTATAAAAATAAAAACCGCAGAAGACAACCCCATTCAAAGAAAATCCAGATTTTACACAAACCTTCTCGAACCAATCTTCAGAAACACCAACATATAGACAAACCATTTAGGGTTCCGATCGAAATTCAAACAAGTATCTCTCGAAGGAGCCGGAAAGAACAATGGCTAAAAAGTTCTGAATGTGACAATATAGGTAAAGACAATAAATCGAATAATGAAAATCGTGTAAATGCAGAAAGAATTTCAAATAAATCAGGGGTCAAATAATATAATTTAGACAGAAACTCATAATTTTATCGTCAATAAAGGAATTAACTCTTAAAATCATGCTTATTAGAAATTAACCAAAAAAAGATCAAAATCGATCATCAATGAAAACAGAAAGTAACACATCCGGATGGAGTGAGTGAACACAAGTGAAAATCTGTGTTAGAAACAACAGCAAAAATTAAGAAAATCAATTATATAAGGAAATGGATGTACTATCAAAATAATAATACAATATTTGAATCGCCATTGAATAAATTTACATTTTATTCATCTCTTGACTTCATCAGATACCCTCTTTCAATCTGTGCTATCCAGCATCATAGAGATTATAAAAGAAACACACTCTTTGCATTCTGTCGTAAGTGTGCTTGAGATTGACGGTGTCCCATTTTCTCCGACGTGGGTTTATATATATATATATATATATATATATATATATATATATATATATATATATATATGTATATATATATTGGCCAGTGGCATCAACCCCAGAGGCGACAGTCTGTTTGATGTTTAGTGCAATCCTCAGGTAATGAAATAGACTGCCGCCTATAGGTGTTAAGCTCAATGTCCACGTTTGTATTTACATACCAGTCTATCCCTTATATTCAGCACTTTAACCCATAAATATAGCATATCTTAAAACTATATATATATATATATATATATATATATATATATATATATATCAGTGTTTGTGTTTTTGTGTGTGCGCGCTAGAGTGTGTAAATATATATATATATATATATATATATATATATATATATATATATATATATATATGTGCGGTGCTTATTGAAAGCGGTCAATATCAGTGATAGAGATAACATATTTAGTTAAATGTATACGAGTTTGTGACCGTCTGTTTCACACTTACGCGATCCTCAGTTTGTCTGAGGATCGCATAAGCGTAAAGCCGTCAGTCACAAACTCATATCCATTCAACTATATATATATATATATATATATATATATATATATATATATATATATATATATATATATATATATATATATATAATAAAAAAGAACAGTAAGATATATAATCCGGTGTTCTTATTGATATTTTTATTTTTACCAAACAGTGCTCAATGTAAATATGGTTTCTTTTTTGAAACATGGTAATTCCTGTGTAGCGAAGAAACCTTATTTTAAATCAGTTAATTTATAATATATATATATATATATGTGTGTGTGTGTGTGTCTGTGTGTGTGTGTGTGTGTGTGTGTGTGTGTGTGTGTGTTTGTGTGGAGAGAGTGTGTGAGAGAGAGAGAGAGAGAGATGTCCATCATTCCGATTCCGACGCTTACAAAATTGGATGCGGTTGTGAGATGACATAATATTGCATTCATCGGGGGGGAATAATGCCACAATATTCTCCTGATCCACTAAGCTTCCTTGATGGTTTGGTGAGAAATTTCAGTACAATCTCTATTTCGTTATAATAATTCAATTGAAAAATGAAAAGAATAATGAAAATAATCTGTCAGTCGATGGGTTTTATATGATTTCTTTCAGAAGAAACAAAATTCTCTCGTATTGTTGAAATGTGAAACTTTTGTTTCTTTCAACTTTCCACAAACTTTCTTGTACTTCCTTAGCCATGACAATTAGCAGAAGATGCAAACAGAAAATCTAGAAAAAAAAAGAGAAAAAAAAAATTAAATGTTTTATGCCAATGAAGCATCAGGTAAGGATTAGAATAATGAAAGAACAAAAGAGATTCAGCAATTGTAGAGAAATTCTAAAACTAGCAATTTGATTAGGAAAGCAGAGGTTGTCTTTAAAAGAGGATATGAACGAATGATGTTACATATTCTCCGCTAATAAAATAAACTTCCTTTCATTGACTAAACAGAACGATGATAAAAGTTCTTTATAATGAGATTATATTTACAACAGATTGAAATTATTATTCAAATAATGTCAAATATACAATTAATTTATTTTTAATTCGTAAGTTTATTTTTATATAAATAGTAAGTGCTGAAATAACAACGAATTCAACAATGATATATAAATAATATTACCATTAAATCATATCGCTTCCGTTTTGCTCCAGATTGTATTAGTTCTTGAAATATGAAAATATCAAGTGTACCCGCTTCTAAATTCTGCAAGTTTTAATATTTCTTAATATTTATCATGTTGTGTACTTCCGGTGGCCAACCCTGAGGTCACATCGCGCTTTATTCTCAACCACATTCAGATAGCTTTGCCATTGACGATATACAGAGATAATTATTGTTTTATGTCGCCTTGAAAATCAAAATAATTTTCTCATGACAAACATTGTTGCTTCTATTCTTAATTAAATTTAATACTGTTTTGTTTTTTTCTTTTACTGTTATTCTTTGGCAATCACTAACACTTTGCCCCCTTCGTGGCTTTATTGCCTTGCTAGGGATGAAATGATTAAAAATTGTCAAGAGTTTTCATTATTAATACAAATATGGATGTCGGGAATTGGGTGTATATTAATTAACCCATTTAGAGTTAATTCATTATCGCTGGGTATTTCTTAAGGCGTTAAAGAAAACTTTCTAAATCAGTCTTGGATCATTTCATGTCTGTATCAAAAATTGACGAGTAAAAATTATATAGAATAATTTAATTATTATAGAAAAGTTCGTTTCATATGCGTGCTGTGAGAAGTTGCTGATATAAACATAATACAAGCTGTCTTTTGATACATCTTGAGGTATCTCTTATTTGCATAAAAATTAAGAAAAAGATTATATCGTTAGATAGTTTCTTAAATTATATTTTTCAAATTTAAATAAATATAGGAAATATCATTGGTTATAACATATGATTTTGTTTACTTGTTGATAGTTGACTTAAGATAATGCGGGTTATTTTTCTTGGGTTCAGTTCCAGTTACCTGTAGAAAGAATTTTAATCTCGTGCTTGTAAAATCTAAAATATTAATGATGTTAAAATTAATCAAATTCACCACAGTAATCTGCCTGCTTCAGACTACGAAATGTTAGTTGAGGCAAAGATTTCGTTAAAAAACAAAAGGAAAGAAAAATAGATATAAATATGTAAATGCTTCAGTATGTACCAAAATCTAATCGGTTATATATATATATATATATATATATATATATATATATATATATATATATATATATATATATATATATATATATATATAAATAAAAATGTAAATATAAATAAAATTGAACATTAAAGAGGCGACAGGCTGTTTCATGCTGGACGCAGTCGTCAGGCCGCCAAATATGAAACAGTTTATCGCCTCTGAGTTTTGACTTCAATGTTCACTTTTAGATTTAGATTTACATACGCTCTAAGTCTGATATTGAGGACTTTATCCCATAAATATAGCACACCTTAAAACTATATATATATATATATATATATATATATATATATATATATATATATAATAATAAAGGTAATTAATTTACAAATTCATGAATTATTCATACAAAAAACAAATACAAAGGTTAATGATTTAATTGGGAGAAATCCATCGTCGCAAACAATTCAAATAATATACAAAAACCCCGACCTGTGTATGAATGAAAAGATCCTTGTTTCTATAAATTTCTGTTGCATGAGTTCTTATTATTTTTACAAGCTTTCGTCTGTTCTTACAGACATCCTCAGGTATGGAATAGATTTTGTTCTTGTTTTTTCTCTCAATAATGAATTGTTTGCGACGATGGATTTCTCGCCAATTAAATCATTAACCTTTGTATTTGTTTTTTGTATGAATAATTCATGAATATATATATATATATATATATATATATATATATATATATATATATATATATAAAAGAAATATAATGTAGTGGTTCCAACGAGAGAAAAGTATGTATATTAAAAAGAAGAGAAGAGAGGTGCCGCTAACGTTTTTGGTTGTAATGTGGATTTATTTAGAAAAAAATATATTATGCTTTGTTTTACATAATTTTTACGACACGTATTTCTGGTCTCAAGACCGTCTTCAGGTAAAAAGTGGAGATTTCCACATTATTAAAAATAAATTTTCCTCGTGTTCAATGTTAAATATTCTCGATATGAGACATTCTCTGTTTGTGTGTTGGTAATCCGAATTTCCTTCTTTAGATTACCAACACACAAACAGAGAATGTGATTTCGATTATACTACTGAAGCCTTGTGCACAACAATCCACACTTTTTGGGAGACCTGGTAACACGTGTCACAAGTTCCCCAAACGACAAGTTTTGAATTCAGAGCTGCCATTGTCCTAAACCAGTTGCACACACACACACACACACACACACACACACACACACACACACACACACATATATATATATATATATATATATATATATATATATATATATATATATATGGATAGCGGCTTGAATTGAGGAATTGGAGAGCTGAGTTAGAATTCCAGTCGAATCCACCATTACATTGACTTACGTGCTAATACCCTTGGGATGGGGAAGAATACTTTTCTTCTCTCACTAGTTATGCATAAATAGCAGAACATGCTGTGTTCTATAGCCTTGGATGGCAACTAGTCTATGAGAAGAACAACTCTGACTTCAAAACCTGCGGAGTGACGTTTGGGGACCTTGTGCATCAGGTCTCTGTATTCGGCCCTTCATAAAGTGTGGATGGTGCATGAACATTTGCTCGTATCGAGCTGGCGGTTCCTAGGAACTGAAATGCTTGACCTTCATACATCGAATACGACGGGAGAGTCGAATATATATATATATATATATATATATATATATATATATATATATATACAGGGTGATTGAAAAGTAATTCCCCATTTTAAAATACTTATACTTATTAACTATAATTTTACAAGAAATGGATTTGAGAGGAATGCATTTAGCATGAGGTTTTATTTAAAATTCTATGTGGGCACCAGATTTCGCTTGCAGCTTCTCCAGGAATCTCTTCATTATTATTTCACAAGGAACTCTTGTTGTATGGAAAACATAACTTCTTTTATTCGCCCTTAAACTTCTTCCAAAGTCTTGTTTTCGTATAGCAGTCTTGCATCTTTAGCACACTACAAAGAAAAAACTCACACGATGTTAAATCAGGACTCCAGGCCCTGACACTCATACATAAAACAGCGAGTTACTTTTCAATCACCCTCTATATAGCATGACATCACACTACATATATATATATATATATATATATATATATATATATATATATATATATATATATGTGTGTGTGTGTGTGTGTGTGTGTGTGTGTGTGTGTATGTGTGCGTGTGTGAGTGAGGGTTTATGTGTGAGAGAGAGAATGTGTGTGTGTGTGTGTGTGTGTGTGTCATGAGAGAGAGAGTGAATGAGAGAGAGAGAGGAAACTGAGAGAGTTAATCGATAAATCCGATTCCTGAAAGTTGATAGAATGCATCTGCCCTTACATACAATAACTGCATTTCGTCAAAGACCGGTCGACCAGGGCAATTTTGCACTTAACGTTTTTAAAGCAGACAGACTTTGTAATTATCGTGCTTGATATCAAGATATAAAGCGTTAAATTATTATTATTATTATTATTATTATTATTATTAATAATAATAATAATAATAATTGACACTTAATTTTATTATATTTTATTATATATATATATATATATATATATATATATATATATATATATATATATATATATATATATATATATATATATACATGTCTTTGTGTGTGCACTCGCACACGTGCGTATGTACATGTATATTCAAACAAGTTTTATTTAACTCGACCGACAACGTATGTCTGCTTATTTTTTATTACATTTTCCAGTTTGCATATAAATTCTTGCACATCTAAATCCACATTTCATCATATTCTTTTTGTCTATTCGACCATGCCCTGTCATTATTAAAATCATTCATAGCGCCATAAAGAGAAGTTGTTTTTTTTATCTCCAACACTAAAGTTTAACAACAAAAATATTTCTCATGTTTGGTCACGTTACCACCACCTTCTCTCGTAGATGATCTTTTACGTTTGTCAGTATTTTGTGCAGTTCGTACACATATCACTTAACACATCAGAAACAATAAGATTATTAACGTAAGAGAAATATTACTTTCTAAAATATTATAAAACCCTCACTACCAAAAAAGTCTTGATGTGTTCGAAATTATTTTTTAGGCTTAATGAAGGAACAGACATTAAACTTTTGGCATAGAAGTCAATATGTAAAAAATTAAATATCTTTGCCCAAAGTCTCTCCATATTTTGTGATCTCTAACGATTTTAAACGGGTTTAAATGCATATTTATTACTTAATATTACAGTTCTGCACATGACATCAGGCGTGACGGTCAAGGTATATTTATAACGGAATTATATCTGTCATAAAAGTGCCAGTATGAAGCTAATAAAAACTCTTTTCTATGGCACTGATTTATATTCCTGATTATGATTAGATATAGCTAAAAACTCGAATAAAAATATTATGAATTTCGACAATATCTCTATGAAGATACGAGAAACATTTAATAAACCAGTTTGAATGCTCATAATTTATTATAAATGTTTGCATTAATACATTATATTATTAGATTGGATAATTTATTTCTACATTGGCACAAAAGACTGCCTTAGTATAATATTTTTAAAGAAGAATATGTAGAAATGTCTTCATTCTTAATGTTTATTCTTCATTGCTTATTTTTACTTTTCATTTTGTAAAAACCGATTACTTTCTGTTAATTAATAGTTGAAGCACTCGGGTGGATAGAATAAATGAACTTCGCAAAGTTCATTTTTTACATCCATCCGATTATTTCAACTGTCACTACATACTTCAGATTGACCGTAGACGATGACATCACATTTAAGTAACTTGAAGCAAGCTAAACACCGAAATTTGCTAAAAATGCAAGTGTAATAACAGCCAAAACTAATAACACACAATCCTTGATACCGACTAGACTGGCAGTTGAAAGTATTCGGGTAGATACAATAAATGAACTTTGGTAAATTAATTCTGATATTGAATAACTTAGTCGTAAGTTTGAAAAGCTTAATAAAAGTTGATTAAAACGCCATTGTCGGTATTATATATATATATATATATGTGTGTGTGTTTGTGCGTGTGTGTGTGTATATGTATATATATATATATATATATATATATATATATATATATATATATATATATATATATAATGTACGATGGAGTAATACCCTTAAGAAAAGTATGAATCCTCTTCTCCCTCCAGCTATGGGTAAATAGCAGGAAAGGCTGGGTTCTATAGCTTTGGATGGAAACTTGTCTAAGAGAAGTCAACTTTGAATTCAAACCCTGTGGACGGTCGTTTGGGGACCTTGTGGCACGTAATGCACCAGATCTCTATTCGGCTCTTCAAAAAGTCTGATTGGTTCTTCACAAAGCCTTCAGCACTATAATCAAATCATATGTGCAGGCGTCTAGCGGTCAGTTCCTAGGAACTGAATTGATTGCCTCTCATACGCCGGAAAACCGACGATAGAGTCCAATTTATATATATATATATATTAATATTCAGCTCCTGATAAACAGTAGAGCCCTTTCGCTAACTTCTATATATATATATATATATATATATATATATATATATATATATATATGTATATTAATAAATATGAAAAATATTAAGGAAAAAAATATGTATTTAATAGCCCGATTATATTACCGCGTACACTATTTTATAAACACAACAATGTACGATATCTAAGGGAGGGTTGAAGGTATTAGCCTTAAAGGGAAGAGGTTTTATAAAATTTATCCGGATATTGACCTTATGACATTACATTTCGGTTATATGAAGTATATATGTATATAAATAAATTCCCAAGATAGAATCCAAGTAGAACTCAATGTCCAGGACAGAGTAAGAATATAATATAAAAGGATCAAACACTAATATTCCATGGTTATAATTTATTACATTGGAATCGTAATTACGATCCAATTCATCAGACTTACAAATTTTTTTGAATTTGTAGGTCTGATGAATTGGATCGTGATTACGATTCCAATGTAATAAATTATAACCATGGAATATTAGTTTAGAGCCTTTGTTATACATGCATACATACATATATATATATATATATATATATATATATATATATATATAGAGAGAGAGAGAGAGAGAGAGAGAGAGAGAGAAAGAGAGATTGATAGACAGATAGATATTTGTAAGTATATCTGTATGCGTGTGTGTGTGTTTTATGTCAGTGTACTTGGAGCATTGCATGTTGTTTTCTTATACATTAAACTGTATAAAACCACCAAACCAGTTATTAAATATCGTCAACATTAAGTTTCCATCTTTTGCACAATTATTCTTGATATTTTACATACAATTAAACCCTTTACATTTTGTACTGAGCGGATTTGATTGGTTCTGCCAGTTCAAAAGTGGTTCGAACAGAAGAACAGAAAGAAAAGTACTGCCATTACAAGAGCGTCTAGTTCATAGATCTTCGCCCATTAGGCCACAAGCCAAACTAATCGATTCTTGATGTCGGCGAAGTGTTTTTATTGATCTAAAAGTGTTTTACCGAGTATTAGGATGTCACGCAACGGGAAAACTCTGCCTCTTCCTTCACTCTCAAATCTCTTCTCTAAAGAGAACCCTTTTCAATACATACTTTTCCTTGTTGATATTCCTAACCCTCGGCCATTGCCTGCTTGACCCCATCATCCTTCTCTATTTGTTCAATGATGTCATTTAATCAAGACTATTAACGTTACGATTTGTCAGATGGGGCTTTATTTTATTCTTTTTAGCTGATCCTAACGTATCTTTAGAACGATCACGCACGCAATACATCGTCGTCCTTCGACAGACAAACGTCTGTTTCGCCTTCACTTTTATTGCTGATCCAAAATTCACGAAGAAAAGGAATCAACTCGATCTCAATGAAGATCATCACGTCTGAGTTTGGGACGAAGTTGTTACAAAGCCGAACGATAAAGCACTCGTCAGACGTGAACAAAACAATTGTATATGATATTTTATTCTGCTTGTTTTATGTGTCCGGCTTTTAAGCTTTTCAAAATAACATCATTCTGTGGTATTTGCTCTTCTGCGATGCTTTCTTATACACTGCGTTGTATATTAATATTATTTTGTTCTATTATTTCAATTAGGTTACTCAACTAGTTTCGGCTAACAATGGCGATTATCAGGAGAAAAAAAAATCCCTGGTTGGTAGTAGCAGTAAACTACAGGAGCGAATGATTGTTTCTGATGAAAGTGAACTTTATCTGTTGTTTTCAGTTGCTGTTTTTTTTATCGTTAATTTTGGTCAGTCCGTGTGTTGGTCAAATGGCTTCTTTGAAGTTGTTTTTATGATAGTGGATGAGAGACTATAAGAATCCCCTCCTTGGTAATTTTGACAGCTTTATTGGTTGCTGGGAATGGGATATGTGTGTTAAGTGTATGTTATCTTTTAGTTCTTTGGGAGTGTGTGTGATGTTTGTATGTGTATATATTCGTATAAATGTATATATGAGACCTTAACAACTGTTTGTATGTTTATATATATATATATATATATATATATATATATATATGTAAAAATAGTTTTATGGTATGCTATATTTATGTGTAAAATATCAGGGATAGAGAATGTCAGTGTCAATTTATATATATATATATATATATATATATATATATATATATATATATATATATATATCGTCATCCACAGACAAACTGTTTCGCTGGAGCACAGTTCATCAATGTGGCTAAACATCCGATCGCTTCAAGCCGATTTGATATGTTTGGTTAAAAGAAAGTTATGTCTGTTTAATTTTTTATTGTATTTTCCAGTATTCAGATAAGGAGTTGAATTCAGTTATTTCGACCATCTCAGTCATTATTAAGAACCGTGTTGAAGTGTCTGTGTGAAAGTTAGAATTCCTTAGTCTACATGTTAATGTTCCTGGCACTCTCTCGAAATAACTAACATAAAACTATCAACATAAGACAAATATTAATGGATAATATTAAAATACTTTACGGCATCCAAAGACCCGAAAATTCCAAAGATATCCATGCCTATCCAGGCGCCTTATGTTGCCCCTATCCGACCACAGCTCTATTAGAATCCATTTAAACCCACACACAAACTTACCCGACTGAAACATAATAGTAGAAATTACAAGCATAATAACCTCATCCATATAAGAAAAACAGGTTAAAAAGAATGGAAGCCTGAATAATAAAAAAGAAAAATCCAAGACTTAATGATATATACTACGAACTCAGCCACAATCTGATAATATATCTGCTCATGGCGTAACCAAATGTCAAGGTGTATAACGGTTCCGTATAGGATACAGGTTCGATTCCTGTCGGAGGACGAATATGCTTTATGAAAATTTCGCGGACATTCAGGCCAGTAAATGCTGTTTAATATTGTTTATTATAAACAGAGAATTTACTTAAATATTTGTATCTATAAAAAGAATGTATAAACATAAAAATGTCTTAAAAATAATTGTCGGACTTTGTGCATTTCATAATGTGTGACGTCATTTTTTTTTACATTTGGATACGCATCGAGCAGATATGAATGTATGTGAGAGAATCATCGAAGATTGTAGTTCAAAGACAGTTAAATCGACTTTGCTAACCGAACGTTCCTCTGTGGCTCAATCGGTTAAAGGCACGTCAGGCTATATGACGGTTCCGTATATGATACAAGTTCGATTCCTGTCGGAGGATGAATATTTTCTATGAAAATTTCTCATTCAGGCCGGTAAATGTTGTTGAATACTGTTTATTATAAACAGAGCATTTACTTAAATATTTGTATCTATAAAAAGATTGTATAAACATAAAAATGTCTTAAAATATTTGTCGGACTTTGTCCATTTCATAATATATATATATATATATATATATATATATATATATATATATATATATATATATATATATAAATGAGAGAAAGAACGGATGGCGTGAAATTCCGTTATTCCATTTACTTATAAAAAGTGCAAAACAGAAAGTAGACAAATATATTATTATTATTTTACCATAAGATATTATATTATTATTACTATTTTTTTGGCACTACGAAAAATATTATTTAATCACCAGTTACTTAGCATCGCCTGAAGAAATACAATGTAGTGCTGAAACGCGTAAGATATTGTGTAGAGATTTTAACATGTTTTTATTATATCGTATAATAAAATAATATATATATATGTGTGTGTTTGCGTGTGTGTGTGTATGTATGTACGGGCGTGTGTGTGTGATAAAAAATAAAAATAAAACAAATGAATGAAAAGAGAACATTCTTCTGATACGGTCTCCTTCCCAATAATCTTTACTCTTGATGTAGCAATATACAATTTCAAATATCTACTTTTACAAGTAATACCAGAAATTAGAGAAAATAATTGTAATACCGCAATGTTTCTTGATATATTGATATATATATATATACATACATACATGTATATATATATATATATATATATATATAATAATAGCATATATATATATATATATATATATATAATAATAGCATATATATATATATATATATATAATACATGCTATTATTATATAAAATAAATAGGCCACATTAAATAAAATATTAATAAAAAAAATGGTTGCTGAGACATTAGGTTTATACTACTCAGAAATTCTTACACAGATGTTCTTTAGGACACATGGCACAGTGGGTAAAGGCGTTGGTTAGATCCAATGACAGGACTGTGAGTTCAGTATCCAATTAAAGGAAATTAACAGAAAATAACTGACATCCATTAAACATGGAGGGGTGGAACTAGAACAGTCTACACCAGTGAGCGAAATGAAGGGTTCAATTCGTCATTCCAACCACCTGAAGAAGGCCGGAGCGTTACAAAGGCCAAAATGTTGTAATAAATATGGCGACAACGATGAGAACAATAGCCGAATATTATAAATAGTGTACATAGTACCTCATCTCAGAAATATATATATATATATATATATATATATATATATATATATTTGTGTGTATATATATATATATATTTTGTGTATATATATATATATATATTTATATATATATATATATATTTGTATATATATATATATATTTGTTTGTATATATATATATTTATATATATATATATATATATATATATATATATATATTTGTATATATATATATATATTTGTATATATATATATATATCTGTATATATATATATATATATATATATATATATTTTGTATATATATATATTTGTATATATATATATTTGTATATATATATATATATATATATATATATATATATATATATTTTTATATATATATATATATATTTGTATATATATATATATATATATATATATATATATATATATATATATATAATTTGCCTCAAATCTTTGAAAAACTCCCCCAAACTTTGAGCTCTGATATATGGAGGAGTTTAATATTAATAATTCCGTATTATCTCTCTTTCATTTTACTAAGGTTACCTCTTGATTGTTTTTGTTTTTCACGTTTTCGTTAATTTCCGTAAATACTCGGCGAATTATACGTTGGCCTTGTCACCATTAGGACGTAGGTCAGCTCATCGGATTCCCCCTCCCTCCCGCTACCCAGACTCTCCTACCTTCATAATATAATTCCTGCAATGGTACCTTCTTCTGCAATATCTTCTACTAATCCCCTATAACGCCCTCAATCTCGTACTTTCCCCAACTAACAAGTATCCCACTACATACTGATATCGTAAACAGTTTGAAAAATACTGCAAATTTTAAAATAAAAATTCGTAGGTGAAAATGGTCATTAACTACAGGTATCTTTATTACAATTGTAAAGTATATATATATATATATATATATATATATATATATATATATATATATATATTTAAATAAGTTTTTATGGTACAAAATTTAACGATAGCTAGGAATAAGCAAAATTTATGACATTTTAAAAAACTCAAAATGAACAACTGGTTTCGTCCCAGCCTTATCAAGTTCATTTCTGGGATATAAAATAAGCGTGTAAAAAATTAATCAATATTAATGATAACGAATGGAGGGAAAAAAAATGAAAGTTCTAGAGTCCCTGTATACCAGATCCCTTGGGCCTTCCCTCTGTAAACAGAGGGAATGCTGACTGGGTCTGAATGTTATTGGACTCTAGCTTTATTCATTTTTTCTCTCCATTCGTTATCATTAATATTAATTAAATTTACATGCTTTTTATATCCCAGGAATAAACTTGAGAAGGCTGAGACGAAACTGATTGTTCTTTTTTAGCTTTGTAAAATGCCATATAATTTTTTTATTCCTATATTATATATATATATATATATATATATATATATATATATATATATATATATATATATATTGAGAGACTGTCGAGCTGAGATTAAGAATAACATAAAGAAGACACGTATGCTTAAGTGAAATCTAAAAAAAAATAAGATAAGCGGGGGGGGGATCTTAATCCTAGAAAAAACTAAACATATACTACAATAATCCAAGCTATATATGTCGACATACCTGAGGAATTCTATGTTTTTATTACCGTGTACTCTGGCCATCAGATATACATACTAATTCCAAATAGAGATAATTACTAAGCGTGGTGAAGGGTTAAAATATTGTAACACTTGTTAGGTATTAAATTCATTTGGAAAGCAACGCTCTAACGAGTCGGCTTAGTTGAATGTCGTTTTACAGCAGATGTAGATAAGTGTCGATAGTTAACGTGTTTCTGGTTCACTTTTAGGATGTTTTTAGATGAGTGTTTTTTTTTTTTATTCTTTTCACCTGATCCTAACATACCGTTTCGTAATTACGGACGCCAAATATCGTCCCTGGATAGACAAAAACTCTACTAAACAAACCTATTACGCTTTTTCATTGGCGCCATGTTTCCTAAGCTTAGCTAAGGCACAATAACTAACACCCAGCGAGGATTTAACTTTTTCACAATATATGATCTAGTGAAATAATTACTAAGTTGATCTTTGGTAGAAATTCTATTATTCTTGCATTGTATTCGATACAATGAAGTAAAGATCCATTTGTTAGCTTTCTAAAAAATCGATAGGGATCATGTTCGTCTACCAAAATATTATTATGCGGTGAGTTTGATTATCAATGGCTTTTTTCTATTTTCTTCTGCCAAGTTAAATGAAATATCTCAATAATATGATGGAAATTATTAAGTAAGATAAAAGCAAGTTTAATAAAATTAAACGTATAGATATTTCACATGAAAACTGACCAGTTTAACACAATCCTTGCAAAATATTTCCATTACGAACACCACTGTTTTCATTGATATAATTTCCTGAGAGCAAATTGGGATAGCAAAAACGCCTTCAAAAAACGAAGTAAAGTATTATGAAAATATCATTAGAAACAAAGAAAAGCTGTTATATAATATCGGTCCTCCTAAATGGCAGTAAATGCTGGAGAACCTCCTCAAAGATGAAAAAGAGACATAGAATAACATAAATATAATTATACCGAAGGATGCTGAGAATACCATGGACTAAACATGTGAACAATGGTGAAGTTTTAAAGTGGAAACAAATAGAACACTTTTGCTTAATATCATAAAAAAGAAAAAGACAGAATTTCAAGGACATATAATGAGGAAAGAGGGCTTAGAAGATTTAAGACATATTGAAGACAGAGGAAAACAGCTCATTATCGACTTAACGATATTGAATTTACACAAGAACAGCTAGCGAAAAGAAAAAAATAATAAGAGGTACAAGAACAGGAAGCTGTGGAGATCCATAATTGCCAACGTCCTGAAGGAACACGGCACATAGAAGAATATCACGTTGGAAATGTTTAGTCCTTGTATAGACAATGGTACTCTTAATTTAATTAGAGTATAAATCAATATTGTTAAATTTATGTAGTTCGATCCTGTGTCAAAACGTAAACCTGTTCAAAGTTTCTCGAATAAGAAAAAGTATTAATGGAATGATATGAACAAACGGCGTAAAATGAATAATTTAAAGTGAAAGCGGTTAGTAAAAAAATTACAGGGCATCGAATTCGTAACCAAGATGTAATTCTACGCTGGCCAGTGTAAAGAAGTTTCTACTTAGTATCGAAGTTGGCCTTTATAAGTGGTTCGCATCGAAGGGAATATTTTCTGGTCATGATGACTTTAGAGAATCATAGATCCTGATTTATCCTAACTAGCTATCCAGTGGGTATTTTGGATGGCCTCTTTATAGATTTTATCACTGCTGCAAGGCTAATGTTAATAAATAATTGTACTGCACACAATGAAGTGGAAGGGAAGAGAAAATATAAAGAAAAGAGGAGGTGTAAAGAAAGAGTGAGGGTGAAGGAAGAAAACGTGACACAATAAAACCTCAAAGAAAGGAAAAATCTTAATAGAGGTTATATCAAACTGGACTCAAGATGTCAAATGGTTTTTAAGGCAGGCAGACTTCCGTATATGTAAGTTTGGCGTATCACAATCTTCCGACATCCATTTATCGCAAATCTGCATTATACTGCATTAAGCATAGCTTATTAAACATAAAAATGTCGAGAATACCACGAAAAGGAATGAAAATACATAATGAAGGCCACAAAATAGTTGGAAAGTTAATTGAAAGTATTCCGATGAAGCATTTAAAATGCTTCATCTCATATTCATCAGAATGCTTCATCAATATTTTGTACGAGTAATTTCAGGGAATGTGTTTCGGTTAGAGATAGATAGATAGATAGATAGATAGATAGATAGATAGATAGATAGATAGATAGATAGAATAATGCTGAGGTAGAGAGAGAGCGAGATATGAATAGAGTGATATATAGCTATCAATAAACTGAGATAGATATGAATAGACTGATAGATATGAATAAACTGAGGTAGATCGGTATGAATAGACTGATGGATATGAATAAACTGATAGATAGATAGATAGATAGATATATAGATAGATAGATAGATATGAATAATGCTGAGATAGATAGATAGATAGATAGATAGATAGATAGATAGATAGATAGATAGATAGATAGATATTTGATTTCACTGTTGAAGTAACAGGATATCAACACGTACAAATTTACCTACTAACAATTAGGTTTATAGCAAATAACAGGTACGCACCTGTCTATACTACTGGAGACTAAGATTGTCTTGCGCACAATTGCAAAAACCTCAACTTAGTAAATATTTGCTAAATTTAATTTAGTTCACCAGTATAGATCACCTCGCTACTAATAGTCTACTAAATCCTCTTGCTGGCGACTATTACATCACAGCGTGGTATTCACATTTTTCAGTTTATGTTCAAACAAAGATAAAGTACGAAAGTGTAATTGTATTCAATAAAATCGCCATTGGCGCCAACCAGGGCTCTCCAGACAAATTCGGAATCTCCAGCAACTCTTCTGAACGGTCTCCTTGTTTAAGTTGGCGGAGGCTGCTATAACCCTTCAGTTCATCTTTTGGTGTTACAATGTGATTTTTTTGGTTTCTCGCCCAATTGCCCCCCCACCACCACCACCACCAGACATAATAATCAAGGGGCTGCAGTCTAGGGAGTTAGTTGGCCAGGGGTGATGTGGTCACAGAAAATATCTGACGGCCATGACTGTTTTCCCCTGCTTGTGTGGCATGAGTCTTGTCAGGCATAGGTCTACCAGCAGCCACACTCTCGACCCATGGATGCTTCTCAAGGTACTTGATGTCGGTCTCTGTGTTGAGTCTGAGGCTCTCACCAACAAATTTGATAGTTCTTTTCTCATCAGAACGATCAGAGTGAATTTTTCAAGTTACCATACCTTCGTAATCACCATTAGACTCATCCAACACTTTTCCGAATCCTCTGAAATGTTCGTATTGGAGCTTCCGGTGCGAATGTCAAGCACTACAGCATGCTGTTTCCATAGTCCTTAATTCTTGTCATGGTGCTCGTTTTCTTAGAGACGGTGCCCAACTGACCCTACTATACTGTGCAATCGACAAAATCAAAAACAAACAATGCGCATGCGCGAAATTAAAAATATAAAATGGCGACAATATATGTGTGTGTAGCACTTTTAACAAGGTGCACAGATACTTACTCCGATCTTACATATATCCCGATTTTCATTTTTAGGATGATGTTTGGTAGTTATAGAATTTTTGTTGGTGGATTTTACTAAGTATCAAACTTTCTTTGTTTATTTAATACCGGACACTCTTTTTTATGATATTTCAGTCTACGGAAATATTTATCCTTTTTACATGGGAGTCAGGAGACAAATATCGGTCTTCATACACATGGCTATCCATCCTCTGCAGTCTCCCTGAATAGCTTCAAGAGGACACCACAGCTTTATTTCAACCTGAGAATCACGAAAAAGCCGATTTGTCCATAATCAATTACTTTCTACAGTAACATGGTGTGCCTATACGCATACGAAACGGGGTAAAATTTGTTTAATCCCCTCGACTACCGTCAAACTAGAAGCCGTATCCACTAAAACTCCTTCTTAAATAGAATAAAGCAGATGCAGGTATGAACTCCCTAAATGTGGAATATGAGAGAAAAATACTACCTTGACTACAGCTAGAAGATTGTAGGCATGCGCACTGATCCAAGGAAGAGTTGACGAGAAGAAACCTAGGCTGTGAATATACGTTATTCTGTCATTTTGACAGTTCCTATGTTCGTATATATATATATATATATATATATATATAATTTTTTCATATAGACAAAACCATTTTACTCACTACAAAGATACAACTTCGTTTCAGTGCATTTCAACTGCACTTCGACGGGTGAGAATCGAAAATGGTCATGAAAAATCCTCCTTGTAGGCAAGCCGTATGTGAAACGTCACTTTCTTTTTTCCCTTTTTTTTTTTTTGAGAAGAAAAATATACATAAAAAATAGGTGACGGAGTGAAACAATAATGCTTGTTGATAGCAGTTTGATGAAGAATGGATTGGGTGTTTAATGTTGACTGGTTTGTGAATTTTTTTTTGCCGATAAACACCGGTCAAATATATATATATATATATATATTTGGTTGGATAGATGTGAGTTTGTGACCCTGGGTTTCACGCTTTAGCGATCATCATATATATATATATATATATATATATATATATATATATATATATATATATATATGATCTAAACAGTTTTAGAAATAGAATAGAAAGTCTTTTTATTTTTCAAAATATCTGTTATATATACATATAACAATGGAAATTTTACCAAATAAAGATTAGCGGGTAATGCATAAATATACAAAGTTACAAAAATTTACATAATAGTTTTTGTTTTTTGTTTTTTGTTTTTTAAATAAAGATTAAATAGAACAAACGAAATAAACTACTGGACAAAAGTTAAGGAACGATCTTGTTAATACTTGATTGTGAACAAAATATCAACAAAATTTAATATTTGGTAAACATCCCCTTATTTTCAATGACTTCTTTGCATTGTCGACCACATGATCTAATTAATTTCTAACAAAAATTAACAGTAATTCCCTCCCATTTGTCTTTCAATAACTCCCAGAGGTGATCCTGATTTTTTGGGTTTCTTTTCTGAGCCCTTTCTCCAATTATCTTCCAAATATTTTCTATTGGATTCAGGTCGGGGCTCTGGACTGGCAACTTCATTAGGGCGATTCCTTCTTCTTCAAATAAAGCCATAACCTTCTGAGCCTTATTCATAAAGATTATGGTGTAATCTTGGTACCACATGCTGCTGAAGAAGCCTTTTGTAAATCTCAGTATTGATATTGCCATATAACGCGGATGATAGGGCCAACTCCTGCAGATGAAATCATTCCCCACACCATCACACTGCCACCATCACACTGCCACCACCAAACTTAACGGTTTTCTTGACACATTGAGAAGACAGTCTTTCACCTGTTCTACGGCCTACGTAAGTTTTTCCCTTAGAAATAAATATAGTAAACTTGGACTCGTCACTGAAATGAACTGTATCCCATTCTGCGTCAGTCCAAACAACAACTCCAGGCTTGTCCTTTGGTTTTGCTTTGAAATGAGAGGCTTCAAAGCTGGAATACGGGCATGCAATCCTGCATTTTTTTAACCTGCGAACAACCGTTTTCCTTGAGATCTTATTATCTGTCTCTTCATTAAATTTACGGGCAATTGATGTAGCAGTTTCAAAACGGTGTTTTGTAGATATTTTAACAATTCTTCGATCTTCTCTTTGCGATGTTTTTGGAGGTCTGCCGGTTTTTGGTTTTGCATTTAACGTTTTATCAGTTTTATACCTGCTAATTACACGAGGAACGACAATTTTAGACCTATGAACAATATCAGAAATTTTTGAAATTGACTTTTTTTCTTGATAGTTAGCGATAATGATTTTTTTTTCTTCAAAAGAGAGTGTAGAATTTGCCATATTGCTTAAAAATAAAGTCCTAATGATAAATGAACTTTTACTTACTGTTGAAAAGCTCCATCGAGTTTTTTAACAATGTAAATTAAAAGTTTATGCAAATTATTAACATCGTTCCTTAACTTTTGTCCAGTAGCTTTGTTCCATTTAATCTTTATTTTAAAAAAAAACTATTATGTAAATTTTTATAACTTTGTATAATATTTATGCATAACACCCTAATCTTTATTCGGTAAAAATTTCATTGCTAATCATGCATTACTTTTTAAGTAATACACATATTTATGTCTTTGTTGTTTCCGTTCCTTATATTATAGCCGCTACTGTGTATATATATATATATATATATATATATATATATATATATATATATATATATATATATATATATATATAAACAAGCATTTTGATGAAAATAAACTAGAATAGAAAGTGTTAAATATTTTATCTATATACTGTTATGATATCTTTCTCCTCACGGAGTCATAACAACTGCGTATTTCATAGTTTAATAAATGATTGCAAATATTTTTGCTTGCGATGGTTTTAGCAATGTAGTCTGGAGGAAAGTCTTACGCAGTGGGCAGCGCATGAAATCTCGTTCATTGTCTACAGTTAAGGAATATAACGCGCTTCACCCCCCCTCTCCCTTTTATCTCATCATGCCACGTCGATAGGCAAACATTACACACCATGCGCATCAGCTAGTTCCACACTCTCTCCTTCATTCTGGTCTGTTCGCTTCTATTCTTCACGCAAGAAATCCGAGGAAACGAATAAAATGAACACGAAGATCGATAACTTGATGCCATTCTGGAATGTTTTATTCGATCGGGCGCCATTTCTCAATATGAGATTCCATAAAAGAGACCAATCAAAATAAGCAAATAGAAATGGAAGTTGGCGGTTTTGTGACGAAAAACAGAGACAGAGGCAACAATGGATTCATTTGTTTATATTTAATTCATCTCGATAGCTAGCAGCTGTTCCTTTCGGCTGTGGTCCGGACGGGTGGAGTGAGAACCTTTTCGTAAATTTGCCACTGCCAAACTTATAAAAAGGGGGATATTCATATTTCTGTTGCTTATAATTTCACATGAGATAGCAGATTTCACTATATTTTAAACACACTATTCTTTTTTTTTTGAATTTAACTATATTTTACTCTGATTCTCCGATGAATTCTTACTGGATTTATTCTGAAAATATTTCATCGTTAGTTTTGGACGTTATAAAATATTCAGTACCTGATATATTTTTTGTTAATCTTTATTCTTAATAAGAATTTTAAAAAATAGAAAAGATGGAAGAACGTCTGGGATCAGTTAAGTTCTATAAAACTTCACAGCGCAATGGGGAGCGGTTTCCTTAGCTCAGGAAGAATACTAAACCCTCACGAGGCTTATTAAGGGCAAGAAAGACAGTGGAAGTTAGAGAGTCACTTAGCTGCCGGGCTTGTGTGAATGGATGGCAGAACGGGGACAGGCTTCCTTAGCTTAGCAAATTCCTCACAATCTGATATCTATTTCATGAGGATCCCCTAGAGAGGAAAAAGTTGAAATGCAATCTCTTCGAGTAAACAGCTTTTCAGCAACCGTAAATTGCCAATGGTGACAGCAGCGACACGGTCGAAGCTGCAATTTGCCCTAGAAAAGCGCATGGAAAATGCCTGTACACATGGACAGAGTGAGAGATTTCGCACAATTTAATACCAAATTTGAAGCGATTTCATCTACTGGAAAAAAAAGTAATAAAGCAGTGAAATGTGAATGATCCCCCACTTTTGGTCAGCATCAAAATTCCAACAAATTCGCTAACACAAGGTCCCGTATCGTCGAACTTCACTCGCTTCCTACACAAGCGACTGAAATAATTCTTGGACTCATGGATTAAGCAGGAAATTCCTCACAATCTGATATCTATTTCATGAGGATCCCCTAGAGAGCAAAAAGTTGAAATGCGATTTCTTCGAGCAAACCGCTTTTCGGCAACCGTAAATTGCCAACGGTGACAGCAGCGACACGGTCGAAGCTGCAATTTGCCCCAGAAAAGCGGATGAAAAATGCCTGTACACATGGACAGGGTGAGAGATTTCGCACAATTTAATACCAATTTTGAAGAGATTTCATCTACTGGAAATAAGTTATAATGCAGGGAAATGGTGAGTGATCTACCAGTTTTGGTCCGCATCAAAATTCCAACAAATTCACAATGACCCGTATCGTCGAACTTCACTCCATTCCTACACAAGCGACTTAGTTGCCGGGACGGTTTCCTTAGCATAGGGAGAAAACCGTTAAGATCCGCACTAGATAGAATGTTGTGGCGAGCCATGACGCACTGAATAAAAACCAAGTATCAGCTGTTTCCGCAAAAGAGAAAAATGACATTTCTTTAATTATCTTGTTAATATTTTAACAGAGTCTTGTTTTCAAAGGTTTCCGGTCGCATCACGTTAAAACATCGGTTCCCGTACGACCACCAAAGTTAAGCAACGTCGAGCTTGGTCAGTATCTAGATGGGTGACCGCTTAGGAATACCAGGCGCTGTGAGCTTGGATGTGAGGTGGGTGTAACGGATATTAGCTCGGAATGTGAAATCGGAGAGCCGAGTTCAAATTTCAGTTGAATTCATTATATTCACTTACTTTGGAAAAGCGATGACCCACCTCCTAACCCTAGCTGTATGTTAATAAAAACTTGTATGACTAAAACCAATATTATCTCTAAAAAAATAAAATAAAATTACTTACAAAATATTTAGATTTCGGCATTAAATAATCCATAGAGTTTGATACGCTGCTAAACAAAAACTACTATCTAAAATTTCACGTCGCCATTTTATTTACAATAATTCCTGAGGATTTGGGCTTAGCATGACAGCAACTTCAAACCCTGATCAAATTCTATGCTTCAGATATCATTGAAAATTCTTTTAATGTCTCGTGTTTCTTCAGACTATTTGATCATGTCTCTCCACGGTCTGCCGACCCGCATTTGGAGATTCGTCTTCAACTAGGAGGGTTAATCTCTCTCCCTTCGGGCAGAGAGCATCCTCAGACGGGGCTATGTCAAAGGACAGTCTCGTCTCGGGAAACACATACCCGACCCCGTTGTATATGCGTTCTACTAAGCCTCGTGATGGTCAAATATTCCAGACCCTCCTTGCTCATTCTATGTCCAAAGAATTTCAGATTTAAAAAATAAATATTATTATTCTTTTAATATCCTCAGTAGCCAAGGATCTCTGATGAAATATTTCGATGAATAAATTACACGTACAATTGTCGGTTCACGTATAAAAGAACTAAAAGTCTGTGGTTTCTGGTTATAAAACTGTTACCATTAGCGTCGCAGATGTTCCTGATTCAACCAGTTAAGCAATGTCATCAGCAGGTGCAAAGTAAGAAACCTGGGATCTGCTTTAATGTTAATGGATCTAAACGCAACACACATCAAAGAAGGAAAGCATTCAGAAATATGAAATAGATTTTTAATACAGCGAATTTAATTCTGGTTTACGCATTAAGATCTAATTTTAATTAGTATTTTTTTTCAAGGCGATTCTCATCTTTCTTTTTCTGTTATTTTTTCTCATTCTCATTTCTTTTCATTCGAAGAACAATTCTTTCTCTGACTTAAAAGCTTTTATTAACGCCTTCACCTGCCTCATCTTCTTCTTCTTCTTCTTTTTCCTAATCATCATCATCATCATCTTCTTCCTTCTCTACTTCTTCTTTTTCCTAATCATCATCATCATTATCTTCTTCTTCTTTCTCTACTTCTTCTTTTTCCTAATCATCATCATCATCTTCTTCTTCTTCTTCTACTTCTTCTTCTACTTCTTCTGCTTCTTCCTCTTCTTCTTCTTTTTCTTCTTCTTCTGTTTATTTCTTCTTTTCTTCATCTTTATTCACCTTCTTTCTTTCTAGCTTTCTGCTTCTTCAATATATTTTCTCCCTATTCTATATTCTCAGTTGTCCTTCATCTTTATAATATTTTTGTATCTTTTTTTCTTCTTCATCTTCCAATTTTTATCTATTTTCTTTGTCTATCTTTCTTTTTTCTTCTTTATCCTTCATCTTCTTCCATCTTTCTACTTTCCTCATCAATTTATTCGATCCTTTTCTCTCCATTATTTATTATTGTTTATCTTTTTTTATTTTACTCATTAAATTTTTTCTTTCTTTTATTTTTCTCTTTTTCCCCCCCTTTTTTTTCCCCTCATTTTACTCCCATTTTTCATTCATCTCATTTCCTCTCCTGCTCTTTCTTATTTATTTCTCGTTCATTCTTTTTTTACCTTTTCTTCTCATTTTCCTTATTGAGATCTTCATCAAATATTACACTTATTAGTATTACAAACGCTGCCTTAATTCCTTTCCATATTTTTTTATTGATCTTACTGGAAACGCTTTTAAGTGAATCGAAACTTTCAGCGATTATTAAAAATTTAGAAGATTGTTTTGCTTTAAGGAATATCTACCTTTTATTTGCAACCCATATATATTGCCTCAGTTTTAAACCTAACAACGTTTGGACGCAGGTATGTTGCTTTAACCTTAAACTCAAACTGACATACCTGCAAAAGCATGTCCCAAATATATCCCGTAAATTCAAGGTGCAATTGAAATAATTTAAACCTATTCGTATTTAACAAAAGCGAAAAGAAAGTAAACATCGCTTTTTCTCAAAATGCCAAAATAATCGTATTGTTCAACAGGAGCCTTTTTTATCATCTGCGAAAAAGGAAAAGCTAAATAAATGTAACAATTTGAAAGCAAGTATGGTTAGATTAAATAAATTCCCAAAATGCAACGTTCGTAAAAAGCGATTTTATTTCAGTAGCTTCTTTCAGGCCAAACTTTGTTCAGTTTTCACTTGAGAGCTCGTATAAAGCTGTGATTATTACACTTACGCATACGACTAACCTCAATTCTGTAAAGCCAAGCTTTTCTCGGTAGAAAGAAACATCATTTCCCTGTACCACGCATGATCAGAAGATTGAGCAATCTATGTATTAGCACTAATTTACGTTACTGAAATAAAACACAACTATTTTCCTATATGCGTTTGATTTTTATTTTGAATGTCGTCTTGAGCTTTGTTTCAAAGATGAGCAAGAGTAAAAAGAACAAGACCAGCTTCGTTGCCACTGTTAATAGAAACCCCAGCAAATATTATACTAACTACCAATCTTCTTTTCTTTTTCTTTTTTTAAGCTTTTCACCCCAAGCAAGGCGGGAAGCTACTAGGATGCAAGAGGTTACAGAAGATTTGGAGCAAGATCAGATAGGAGTGATAGAGGAAGGGATGAGGAGAAGGATAGTGGATAGATCAAGGCAACTGGAGAAGTCGATTGACATTACATTTGAATAGTTGATTATAGCTCTCAGGGAAACTGGAACAGGCGAGAGGTGCGAGATATGAATAGTGAAAGGGTGAGAGCGGGATGCCAGCCGCGTAGGGCGCTTGAATTCATAAAGTCCTTTATGTAGTGTATCCCTTCAGTGCACGGGCGATAATGGATCTCCACAAGCAGTCTGTTCCCTAACTATCCCTTTCAGTCCTTGTTCTGACATCCATTTACAAAATCTCATTGGGTAGGTTACTTTCTGTTCCTCTCAGTCCCCTGTACCTACAAAATGTCCTATGAGTATCACATTCTACAAGTCGCTTTTCCTCATAACGTATCCCAGTGTTTTCTGCTTTCTGAAACTAATCTTTTGGATGCCAATTTTCATAACACTCCCTCATTGCTCACGGTTTTCATTCTCAGCATCCTCCTGTACAATCACATTTCTGTGGTTTAAAGCTTTCACTTTATCTGTGAGGAAAATGTCCAGTTGAGCCAGGTTTGAATTCTGATAAAGCAATTCAGCACACTTTGTTTGAATATATATATATATATATATATATATATATATATATATATATATATATATATATATATATATATATAGTGTAATGGGGCAGCAGATCCTTATTTATTTATATTATTAAATATAAAAGATAATGAATGTCTGAGCCTTTCTAATGTTCGAATGTTTGCCTTAATTTCTGTTGAAAATAAAGACAAAATTTGTCTAACATTTGGATATTTTTATTAAGTTGGTCCAAAGCTTTCGCGGCTCACATGAGGGTTTCACCAGAAATTAAAGCAAATATTCGAAGATTAGAACGGCTCATGTTCATACGTAAGAGACATTCATTGTTATATTTAATAATAAGTAAATGCTCTGTTTATAATAAACAGTATCAAACAACATTTACTGACAATTATTTTAAGACATTTTTATGTTTAACATTTTTTTTAAATATTTTAAAGTAATTGTCGGACTTTGTCCATTTCATAATGTGTGACGTCATTTGTTTACATTTGTTACGCCATGAGCAGACGTGAATGTACGTGAGAGATTCATGGAAGATTGAAGTTTAAATACAGTAAATTTGACGTTGCGAGGCGAACGCTCCTTCGTGGTCAAATCGGTAAAGTCACGTCATGCTAAATGACGTTTCCGTATAGGATACAGGTTCAAATCCTGTCGAAGGATGAATATTTTCTGTGAAAATTTCTCGGACATTCAGGCCGGTAAATGTTGTTTAATACTGTTGATTATAAACAGAGCATTTACTTAAATATTTGTGTCTATAAAAGAATGTTAAACATAAAAATGTCTTAACATAATTGTCAGACATTGGCCATTTCATTATATATATATTTGTGTATTTAGACAGCAGTCCTTTATTTATACATGTTTCATTAAAGACGACAGACAAGGTACTACGATTAAGCTTTTTATTTCATTTTTCTTATGTTCGAACAAGTGTTTTCCTTTTAGACCCATAGTGTGTAGAAACTGTGCAAATGTTCTGTAATTCTGAGCGCTTTCGGCTATACTTCTAGCCATTACCAAGGATGATTTTATTTTTGCTTTTTAATTGGGTGTATGTGTTGAGTGTATGCTTCTAGACTTATACAATTAGTGTTCATATGTAATATAGCGCTTTGTATATATGTATATATGTATATATGTCTACACTGTTGTAGCTAGAGCATAAAAGGTTTAAAGACATTCCTCTTTTCAGATCAATAGACATCTTGTCATTATAAACAAAGAAAAGAAAATCTGTCGGTTTGAGCTGTTGCTGTTTCAGCCAAGGTAAAAAAGAAAAAAAAAGATTCATAAAATATATAAATAGGAGAACATTGAGTGAGAGCTTAAAGAATTCTGTAATACAAAGGAGACATATTTATTCATTAGTATTTTAGCGCTATATATATATATATATATATATATATATATATATATATATATATATATATATTTGTATTATATTAATAAAGTAATATATTATATATATTACTCCTCATCGATCAGCCAGTCTGTACTAAGCAAATGAAGACTGAGCTATGTATAAAATCCGTGTCGTATTAACAGTGCGGCATAATATGTATATTCAATAATATATATTTTAGAACTCTATTGTATTGCATCGAGCACTTTTTTATTAACACCAGCACTACATGTGCGATATATCATAATTATATATATATATTAGAGAAAATAGATATAATGTGTTTCAGCATCCAACATACACACACATACAGAGACACACATACACAGAAAGACTCACACACACACACATATATATATACATATATATATATATTATTTATTTATTTTATGATATATCGAAAAAATGTCAAAATAGCTACAGAATTGCAGTCGTGTTTCGGTATCGTATGAATGCATCTCATTAGGTGATTGTAAATTACTGACAAGTGAACGATTTATTTAGATTTAAAATCAAAACAGAACCACTTTTTTCAAAAGAATTTAAATGCTACTAATGTTGGAATTGTACTCTATTCGTTCTGATATATTGTAGTCTATTCGTTTTGATAAAAATCGCCTGAGGATACCCTATGTTTGAAACCAAGGTAGCGGGTTCAACTGACCTCCTGATTTTTAAATTATAAAGGTTTAAATGTTATTTTTACTTTTGTTTTTTCAAACGTGTATTGAGCACTTTGTCATACGAGTGTTTCTTGGTTTGATTCAACTCTAACCATTAACCTTTTATATATATATATATATATATATATATATATATATATATATATATATATATATATATGTATCTATGTATCTTGAGAAATTAAGTGCTGCGGTAGCTTTTGTTTTAAACACAGATGTCATTCATTTCAAAATTTTTTGCTTTGGAATTTAATTCCCACATTTCTGTTAATCTTAAATATCCGTCATATTCTTAGCTCTGATTTGACGGCTTCTTCATCTGACACTCATTTCCCCACTTGTTAAAATTTCACTCATATAAACGGAAACAAACATTCGATCCAATTCCGAACACCTGGAATGCTGCCATAAATAAAATATATTCCAACCAAACGCTACAATGAATCTAAGAGTTCTGACCAAACTCAAGAAAAGTTATTCCATATGTTGTCGCTTCCAAATAAAACATTTCACGTCTCATCATATGCGTTGCAAATTTAGAAAGCGCTTTACAATAAATTATGGATACTGGATCAGATCGCATATTTATTGATTTTTTTTACCGATATTTGTCGTAAATTAACCTTTTGTTTTGATTTAAAATTCTACAAGAGAAACGAAAAATGATAAAAAAAATTATGGAAATTTTATTTTACATTAAAGAACTCATTTTTACAAATCAATTCTTTCAAAGAATGTATTTGATTAATACTGGTAGGGCTACTCGGCATTGTCCAGGATACAGTTAAAATATTACAAGACAGCAAAAATATGTTCTTAAGGAGATTTCTTTTAACATGACTCAGTAAATGAAATAGAGGTTTAAATTATTTATCCATGACAATGTAGCTTTTATTGAAACGGAATATTCTGAAACCCCAAAGAAATGTAGTCCTTTAGTCTAACAGACTCAAAACATTTGCGCTTCTCAGTCTGTGAACACATATGTAAAGGTATTTTGGGGATCCAGTCCAAGAACAACTCACATGGCGAAGTAAAGTTGAAGACCAAAGATCTTAAGAGATGTGCTTTGTTGATGGTCTCACTTCGATGGGAACTGAAGCCACTTAAATAGAAAAAAGGAATGTTTGTCAAAATATAAAAAGAGGATCCTGACAATGAAGACATCCTTCTTTTACATACTAAAGTTAGGATAGTTGCTACATTCTAGGCAAGTTTTATTGTAGAACTTTGCAGGGTTTATCTTTATGAAAAGTCTTATAGCCATGTTAGCTTTCAGTTAAAGCCTGTGGTGAAGAACATCAGGCTGCTCGAAAGAGTGGAACTCAAATTTTCTGAACATTTAAGTATCCAAATGTATATCAACTAACTTGTGGAGAAAATAACTTCTAATATAATAAGACTTATTTAATAGATTTCTTTTGATACAACAGAAATGGAAAAAGATTTAAATTATTTATACATGAAAACAGCAACTTATTGAAAAAGAATATTCTGATACTCAAAATAAATGTAGTCATTTATTTTGACAGACACAACTTTTGCGCTTCTCAGTCTGTGAATAAAAAAATAAAGGGTTTTTGGGATCCAATCCAAGAACCGACCATAGGAAAAGTAAAGTAAAGTAAAAAGCCAAAGATCTTGAGAGATGTGCTTTGTTGATGGTCTCACTTCAATGGCAACTGAAACCATTTGAATGTAAAAAGGAAAATTTGTCAAAATATAAAAAGAGGATTCTGAAAATGAAGACATACCAAAGTTAGGATAGGCAAATCTTATTGTAGAACTTTGAAGGGGTCAATATTTATGAAAAGCCTTATGGCCATGCTAACTTTTAGTTGAAGCCTGTGGTGAGGAACAATAAGCTGCTCAAAAGAGTTGAACTCAGAATCTGAACATTTACGTAACCAAAAGTGTATCAACTAACGTGTGGAGCTGAACATCTTAGATTTGAGTTTATTTTGTTCCATTATATCAGTCTTTGGAGCAAGAATTTTTAGATCATAATGCCGTTAGCTGTTTTGGCCTTTAAAGACATATTGGGAAATACAGATTTCATACAGTTCCTGGCACCTGGATGTACCTTACTATCACTTGAATTAAGTAGGATTTTGAAGAAGCAGCCTATACTCCGTTCCCCTTGCCAGATATTAATGTTTGATGACAGTTGTAGTTTCAGTTCATAAAAGCAAAGAAAAAGAATTGATAAATGCCTTAACCTCATTAGTTGGTGTTCTATTAGGTATAATCGGTAGGTATTGTCTAAAATCCCTTGATATGACAATAATCACAACATACATAACAAATTTGCTGCTTCTTGTATCTGGCAGCATTATTTCAATTTATGTAGCTGAACCTCTCTCGAAACCTGTTCCAATAGATTTGAGTTGATTTTGTTCCATTATACCAGTCTTTGGAGCAAGAATTTAAAGAAGATCCAGGGAAAGCTCACACGCCCTACTTTTGCATACCAAAGTTAGGATATTTGATATAAGTGACATATTGAGGGAATGGTTGACTACCAGAGGAGTGACTTCCATTCTCTATGGAAGCTTGAGAAGCAAAAAACCAATTTGCTTTTTATAATCATTGCCCCATTTTAAAGGAAATAAAGCCACTAAGATGCATGAGACGCAATGAATGTGAAAAATTATAAGAACAAGAAAATTTTATTAAGGAGCAAGTACAATAAAAGAACTGGAATTAAGAAAACAAAAGATGACGATTGACATGGCATTTAAATTTTAAATGATCAAACTTGACCGGAAATCAAAAAGCCGGAAGTAACCGTTATCGTGATTGGTAGCACCATTTTCAATTGTATCCTAGATGTGTTCATAGCCATCAACTCATCTCATGGCATATATAGTCCTGTCCTAAATGGGTTTGATTTTGCCATCTTGATCTCATTTTCGGTTATCATCATCAGCCAAGGTACTTATCTCCCAATGACCACCATTTTCAGTTATTGATACATTCTCGCTGGTTCTCTCATGTACCAGACTCGGATTTAGTAACACTAGTTTTAGTTCTTCCTTCCACTTGTGCTGTAAAGCGAAGCGGGGAGAGACAATCGTCTGTCATCGGCAAGGCAAGTGGCTTGGAGGAGAAATATATCTTAGGGTCTTGAGATATACCTCACTTCCCAAAAGTCCAACCTCTCGCCCGCGTCTTGGGAGGTGGAAACAGGTAGTGCTAGCCTGGAGCACTGGTGAAGTTGTGATTGGCTTAGCAATAGATAAAAATTGCCCAAGGAAACAAATGGAGATTAGTAACATTTACTTAACATATTCCAAAATGAAACGTGAGTTCAATCATAGCTGAATGCCTAGTAATTGTATCCTTGAGCTAGATTTTAATGAAGTGTGTGGAACAGCAAAATAATGGTATGGTTTACGGTATATCAACCTCAATGTTTTATTTAATGCCGAAAAGCCTTTTGGGACAGGTTTATATAAATAGAATATGTATTCTTTGTAAGAAATCAGTTTGTAGATCAGGTGTGATAGACGTATTTTTGTAAAGAGGGATTTTGAAGACAGTCAAATGCATTGCGTGCAATATTCTTTTTCAAAAATGCGCCTCTGGCAAATTTTTTTCCCTCAAAAATCTATCACTGGCAGTAATATATTTTTCAAAGATTTATTGCTGGCACGATTTTTTTTTCAGAAATTCATTGCTGTTAATAATTTTTTCATAAATATATTGCTAGCATCTCTACCATAATAACTACAGTTTCATAATGTTCCAACCCCAGTTTGAAGGTCAACAATTTGCCCACAACTGAAACCCTAACAGGTGCTACCACCCCGGATCAGGGTGGATCTAGGAACAGCAGCAACCAAGTGGTGGCTTCACACCCCTCAAAACCTCCTCATCAGGGGCTCCGCTGCCGGATATAGCTTATCGTCACACCCAGGATGCAAAATGATGCCACAGGAATTGGATATTCATTATTTAAAATTACATTTTATTCACTCGATTATCTGCAATGTGTGAGAGACTGCTCCCTCCTTTCTGATATGGCGGGTTATATAGCCGCCTATATCAGACATCTTTCCCAGTCCTGCAAATCGGATGCATGCATAAAGTGACGTTCTTTCCAATTCACTGGCTGAGACTGACCCCATGCCAACTTTCTGATGCACCTTACTTCTTTGATGGTCTGGTGTGAAATGCGTGCGATATCATACTACGAGCATAAGTATTTCACTATGTTTTAATATGAATGCCTACTAGTAGCTATGATGTTTGCCTGTGATAAGAGACATTTGTAAATTGCATATCCACTCGAATAAATCTGGATGTCAATGGGAGTCAATTTTTGTCGGGGAGATTTCGATATTTGATATTTTTAGTTAATATCTGATATATTTAGTTCTGGGGCATTATAATTTAAATTCAGCAAACACGGAAAGGAAATTAAAAACTTCCTACAGAAGATAGCGAAGGAGAGCGAGAAGAAGGGACTAAGTATAAACTACAAGAAGACAGAATGCATGCTCATCAGTAAAAGACTGAGCCCGTTGCGAAAATTTCAATATCTGGACAGTGTTTTGACAGAGGATGGTAAGTGCAACGCTGAGATCTGAAGCCGTACTGGGATGGCGAAAGACGAATTCCAAAAGATAGACAGAGTATTACTAGACAAGGTGATTTTTTTGGTAACAAAAAAAGAGTATTGAGCAGCTACGTGACATCTGTCCTCCTTTAGGGCAGCGAATGTTAGATGGTACCCTCAAAGATGAAGAAGAGACTCGAGGATGTATGGTTCTACAGAAGGATGTTAAGGATATCATGAACCGAGCGTGTGAGCAAGGATGAGGTTTTGGAGTGGATACAAACAAGGAGGAAGCTTATACTTAACATCAAGAAGAGGCAGCTGAAATTTCTGGAACACGTAATGAGAAAGAAGGGTTTGGAGAATCTGATACTCACAGAGGGAAAGAGAGAAAAGGGAAAGCAATACATGACATACCTAATGGGCTTAAGCAACATGGCCTGAGGAAGTATCAAAGGGACAAAACTTATTGAGTATTAAACGGGATAGCCGGAAGTGGAGATCCATGATGGCCTAGGTCCTGAAGGGGCATGGAATATAAAAGAAAAAATACTTTTTTTTATAAAAGGAAAAAGAATATTTATTATTTTTTTCCTTTTTTTTTTTTTTGATTTTTCAAAACAGCACCCTCTTAAAAAGCAGAACAAATGTGAATAGCTTTAAATTATTTCAGTTGCCGCTAGAATTTACAGGATATATTTGGGAAATACTTTTGCAGGTACGTCAGTTTGAGTTTGAGATTCTAGCACCATACCTCCGCCCAAAAGGTGTTAGGTTTAAAACTGAGGCAATATATATGGGTTTAGAATATTGCAATTAATGATAGATATTCCTTAAAGCAACACAATCTTCTAAAGTTTTTCATAATCGCTGAAAGTCTTGATTCACTTAAAAGAGTTTCCACTCAGATAAATAAAAAAAAATATGGAAAGGAATTAAGGTACCGTTTCTAATACTAATGAGTAATATTTAATGAAGATCACGATACTAGAAATCTACGTGCTTCATCTTTAGTATGATGTTAAAGACGTTTTAGCGTCATCAACAACTATACAACAGGTTTCAATGTTACTATATGGGCCATGCAATACGTTCACCTATCAGGAAGAGGAATCCCTGATTTTTATAACCAAAAGCTATCCGGTATATTTTTCCGCGGTTACAGCTAGCAAGCTTCACCAACGTCTGAGGAGTAGCTACTTAGGCGGTGGCAAATATAATCAGGCCGTTCTCTTGGGATTTCCACCCCCATGTAGAGATAGAAAAATATCGATCCAACCGCTTCAGACGCGATAGAAAACGCTTTGCTGCTGCGTTTTTTGGTGGAAGGCGAGCTAATCTCCAGGCGGTATTTGTAGATATTTTAGCCACTGAATGTTTATATTCTATGTATCTCAATATGTCGAGTGCGGCCCACTTTTTGAGATCTGTATAAGTTATATTTCTGCTGTGTTCCGGACACAAATAATTCTATTGGACATCAACAGCAGATTGATAATTGTATATACTGCGCAGAATTTTATTGTCTTCTCCATAACAACTCTATAATTTTATTCCATAGAACACTAAGGGAAGTAACAGAGTTCACCGACTTGTTTACTATCCCCCATCAGCGAATTAATATAAAGATGCCATCAGCTGATGTTGTCGCCAGTGAATGAATTGTATGACACTTATCTGTATTTGTCTATGCGCCCAACATTTCAGTTTTGTACAGTTTGAGCAGAAAATATACCGTGTTATGGAAACATTGGCATCAGTATTGCCAATTACAGCAAAAAACATTCAAGGAGGAAGGCAAATTCTCATTTCTTTCCTTGAGCTAGTTTGATGTTTTCGTTTATGTATGTAAAATGCTGATACGCTTTCAGATGTCGTCGTAGAATGTAGGAACAAAGATATGACCATTTTCCATTCCTTGATGCTTCTTGAGTCTGCTTAATGTTGTAAATAACTACAGAATTTCTGTCGAAGCGGATAAACCGATGTAGTGATCATATTCTTGCTACCTACTAATTAGTACTTATTTCAAATACTACTATTGGTTACTATTTATCAGATTTAACAATACCAATTGTTTTTGATGGACTAATAGGTTCACCAGCGTCCAAGGTTGCTTATACCAGACTAATACTAAAACAAAGAATATTTTCAACTTAGTGAAGATCAAATTTAATTTCAATAATCTATCTATGCAATTTGCAATCACTTTGTGAAATTAAATACTCCATAATAATCTAATCATGTTTCATTATAATCTAATCTATACTGACGTCACGAAAATACCGGAGTTGGCACTAAATGTGATATTATCGTAACCTCGGGAAGCTTACTGAATGGAATAATCAAACGAAGGTTGGTAATAAACAATAATACTTAAGACACGAACAACACATATAAGATTCGCCAGAAGCGCATAGAAGTAGTCAACTGCTAGAAGTGAGTCAAGTGAATTCAACAATGAATCTCCAACTGTAGGAGATCTACAAACCGCCCACACGGTCAGATCTGGCACAAGGCAGAATTTAATGTGGGTTTTCCGAGCCTGTAGGCGCGGCCAAAAATTCTACGTAGACCCCGTATAAAACGGGGTCAGGTAGCTGTTTCCCGAGACGATACTCTGCCCGGAGACATAGTTTTGTATGGGGATCCTCTCTTCCCGGAGGCAGAGAGTTTGATCAGCACAGCTGGAGACAAATCTCCAACTGCAGACCAACATACAGTATTTACTACTGTATTTATGTGAATGGGGACATAGCCATTATCGTCCATAGGCATGCTACAACAGTTGTCTAAAATGAATAATTAATGACAGTCATTTTAAGGATTTTGTAGTCATTTTATCATCATGGGATCTTTAACTTTCAAGGAGTTAGATAATTATAAATACCTGACATTTTATAAAGTAAATGATGTTATATGAATGACGACAAAACTTATTATTAGTGGATGTATTATAGTTTATTTGAAATTTTTCACCCACTTGAAATTCCTTTTTTGAATTTGTTGGTTATTTCATTACTGAATAAAGTTTCTGTTGTAACCTAGGGAAGGTTACTGAATAGAATAATCAAACGAAGGTTGGCAATAAACGATAATACTTCGCACAAGAACAACATATATAAGATTCACCACCGGCGCGTAAAAGAAGTATTCAACTGCTATAGGTAAGTCAATTGAATTCCACAATGAACCTCCAACTGCAAACCAACATACAGTATTTACTCCTGTATTTATGTGAATGGGGACATCATACCAAATATCGTCCGTAGGTAGCCTACAAGAGTTATCTAGGATGAATAATTAATGACAGTCATTTTAAGGATTTTGTAGCCATTTTAGATGTCATCATGGAATCTTTAACTTTCAAGGAGTTAGATAATTATAAATACCTGACATTTCATAAAGTAAATGATGTTATAAGAATGAATTATCTCGGATGAAAATTGGTTGCAATTGGTTTGTCAAAGTTTAAATTTATTAAGCGAAAAAATTGAACAATATTCAACAGTTCAATTTATTTACATAATTTATGCAAGGTCTTGTATGGAAAACGTATATGTATTGATATGGTTCAATACCTTTTGTAAAATAAATTCTTTATATTTGAAATATATGGTTTATATGCTGTAAACCTTAACAAATGTAAGTGAAAATGTATCAGAAGAGTTGACAGAATGAACTTGACACAGAGATGAATATTCCGACTCAGTTTTGTTTTTTATTGCTTTAGTCTATTGTCTAATGTTTCGGCGCTGGACTACTTGAAACACGTTAAAAGATGTTACTGTATCGTGATGTTTTTTTGCAGAATGGGGCTGACATTTCAGCCATTTTAAAAACTTATATATTACATAGGAAGTTGCAAATGGGAATTTTTCAGTTTATTTTGAGTCATTTGTGATTTGCTAATATATCTTTTTTCAATTATATAACTTTCTCCAGATGACATCCGTGATAATTTCTGCCTTTACTAATCTCCTCTAAAGTTTACCGAACCATTAAAAAGTATTTGATCCACCGCCATGATCGCCTAATCACATTGAACACATTGGGTGTCATCACAAATGCCATCTTAGAAGACATCATGAAAATAATCATTTTTAATTATATACTAAGGTAGACTTCTTTCTGTAGGTCGCTAAGCACACCTGATACAACAAAAACTATTGAAAAAGGCTGGTTTACAAAGTAATTGACATGTATTAACATTTTAAGGAATATCTGGCAGCCATCTTGGACACCATATTGAAAATGAAAGCATTATGTTACTAAACACTTGGTGCTACAAATGACTATTTTAAAACCTTGCTGAGGATGATTATTAAATGAATAACATCTTTAAACTTTTGTCTGTAAAGCATCTTGAAAAATCGTAGTTTTCTAATTATTAGATTGAGGCAAATCTTTGATATGTTACCAAACACATACTACAATAAAAACCACCGAGAAACATCATTTAGAAAAAATGATTAATGTGTAATTAACACTTTAAGAATTTAGTGACCATATGTCACAAAATATTGAAAAAAAAACAAGAGGATTTTTAATTTCATTCTTTTTTTATATATTAAGATAATGTAATGAAAAAAAAAAGAAATAACTTCGTATGCATTTATTTCCGGTTTTGACATTTTTAGACTCTCAGACTTTTGGAATAATTTATATTGATCCCATTCGGTGAAAAGGTTTTCGGAAATTGCATAGAATTGATTTTGGTTGCAGTCCTCAGTGACACTGTTCCCCGTCAGTTGCAAGTGAATATTTCATATTTTGTTTCTGTTTCGGGCAACCAAAAGATCACCAGGATTTTCGGCAGTAAACACACGTGGCATTTCGAAGAAGAAGAGATAAAATAAAAAAAAAGTAATAATAAAAGAGAGATAAAGTAAAAACTGAAGGTAGGGGGGGAGGGATGAACCAATCAGTGAAGTGAAAGAGACTATTGTTGATGGCTGGGAAAATGAAGAATCACTTAAAAACAAGTGAATGCTTTTCATATACATCCTTCTTCAGAGTTACCAATATTTCTTATTGAATCATGCCGAGGTACACCATTAACGAAGTGGTTTGGGAACACCGTTATTAATAATCGCGTTACAACGAGCAACCGACTTGTCTCCTAATCTTATACGACATCTCGGGGTGTGGGGAGGCACCTTAAGTTGGTGTAATGTTTAACAAGCTTGTCTCGCTAAAACAATTACGAATGAGGAGTGAGGTCGATCCTCACTGGGTGCTCCTTACATTCGGCCTTGTGCCACATACAAGCTACGCTTGGAAAATTATTTGGGCACCTCGCTGCGGTGTAATGGTTAGCAACCTTGTCTTACTAGAACAATTACAACTGAATAGTGAGTTCGATCCTCACTGGATGCCCCATACTTTCGGCCTTGTGCCACATCTAAGCTACGCTTGGAAAATCTCTATAAGACATCTTGGAGTTGGTAGATTGTTAGTGTGGTTAGTCTGGTTGACAATTACTATAGATTGAGGATTTCGAACCTCACTGGGTGCCTCAGGAAAATTCGATTTTGACGTCCCCAATATGTTTTCCCCTCAACATGGGTTGTCTCTTTTGCTGATAACCATGCATTCTATATACTTACAATTAGCAGTTAGTCCTTTCATCTTGTTTTCCAGTATTATCATGAATGGGAATTATTTCCCGACACAAGGCCTTAAGATTATTGTACCTGGTAAGGGCCGAATGCACAATACTGACAATAGATGATCTATTTCACAGTAATTGCCATATATTTCACTTTGAAACATTTAGTAAGTATCCAAGTCAATAGAAACATGAACTAGAAGATGTACTTTTTAATCATCTTACTAATCTAATATTCTTCTTACTAATCTAATAATCTTACTAATCTAGATAAGATTATTTTTAATTACAAAGTTTTAACATTATCATCAATGTTATTGCATCATTACACAATACAAATGTAGCTTTTTATGTTAAAAAGACAAACACAAATATTGAGATTCGAACAATTTTAAGACTTTATTTTATATTGTAAACTGTAAATACAGTTTAAAATCGATTCTTAAAATAATATCTTTACAATGTGGTGATGTTGAGAGAAGTAGAGGTCCTATATATCTGTTACAAAACGGTCAACTTGCTGAGTCCATTTCTACAAGTAGAACGGTCACTACTTAAACAGATTGGTTTGCTTTAAAAAAATAGGAAAAAGCGTTCGATAAAATACACCACAAGGATCTATTGGAAATACTAGGTAACCTTGATATATTTGGGAACGATATTAGAATAATGGAAGCATGATGGTGTAATGGAGGCATGATGGTGTAATGGATAGCGGCTCGGATTGAGAAGAGCCGAGTTCGAATTCGAGTCGAATTCATTGCATTCACTTACATACTAATGCCCTGGGTAAAGGTACGAATCCCTCCCCCTTCTAGGTATGGGTAACTGACAGGCCAGATTCGGTACTACAGCCTTGATTTGCAACCAGTCTAGTAGAAGGAAAAACTACCTTGTAGGTGCTGCCTCTTTAGGCAAAGGTTAGAAAATTTAATTTCAAAAACAAATCCATCTCGCATGTCATCTCGAAGAAAGAAACTGAGCCCCTGAGATGCAATAAAAGATAATGGACATCTCGGGCTTCCTAAAAATGGTTCAAAGAAAGAAATGACTGGGATATGGCATGGCGTCGTGGAGCTCTCTCTATTCGCCCTTAAGTGTATCACCCACGGCATTTGAGATTATTAAAATATTTCAGAACATGTACTGGCATCTAACCGCCTGTATACGGATAGAAAATAAAATTAGATAGAAAATGTACGTAATAAATATCCAAGAATAAAAAGGGATGTAAGACAAGGATGTCTCTTCTCGCCGGACTTATGTAACCAATACAGTGAGACGATTCTGAGAGAATTAGAATTCCTACCAGGATTCATTATTAGAGACCACAGTCTTAACAACGGACGACACAGTGTTGATAGCAGCTACAGAAAAGACATTACAAAAAATCCTATGGAAATTAGTAAAGAAAAATGAAAAGAAAAGATTAAATATCAATTGTAACACGGCAGAATGTAAGGTTGTCAGCAAAAGGAACAGCCCAAGATACAAACTACAAATTAGAGACGACAAAATCAAGCAGGAAGAAAAATTTAAATATCTATGAAATGTATTAACAGAAGAGGGAAACTGAAATACAAAGGTACATTGAAATAAGGGAAAATAACTTCCAAAAGCTAAACAAAGTATTAAGTAAGAGAAATATTTCATTAGAAACAAAGAAAAGAGTACTGAACTGTTCTGCAATATCAGCCCTCTTATACGGCAGTGAAAGTTGGACAATCACACTACAGAAGGATGCTGAGAATCCCGTAGATTGAACATGTTTATAACAGCAATGTTTTAAGGAAATTGGAAACAAAAACTATATTTCTACTTAGACTCAGAAACAGACATTTGAAATTTCTAGGGCAAAGAAGAAAGAGGGTGTGAAGAATTTAACACACACAAGACATTGAAATCAAAGCGACAAAAGAAAGCAGTGAGTAAACTAACGAGTTTATGTAATTGGTTGGCTGAACAGGAAATAGGAGATATAGCAAAAAAGATAAACCTTACTAAGTACCACAAAACAATAAAAGAATAAGAATAGAAGAATAAGTATAAGAATAGAGGAATAAGAATAGAAGATTAAGAAAAGAAGTAGAAAAATATGAGAATAAGAATAGAAGAATAAGAATATAGAATAGGAATAGAAGAATAAGAATAGATTTAAACTGGGCAACGAAGACGCTGAAAATGTTTGAATCAGTCGAAAAGTGGAAGAAAATGCGACAATATTTGACCCCACTGCCAAAAACTGGTTAAAGTATTTTAAAGGAAGTGACCTGTCCCTTATCACAAGGAACAGAAGTGGACGATGATCAATTGATGTTTATGATACTTTAAAACGAAACAGAAAAGAAAAAAAAGAAACCCACTACAAACACTAATTAATCAGAATTCGGATTATCTCGTGACACCATACGGAAAAGATTACATGAACTTCAAAGTTCAAGTTGATTAAAAAACGAAAATAATTTCAGGCAACGTTTTTTTCTATTTTTCTAATTTTATGCAACGTTTTTTTTCTATTTTTCCATTAAATTATTATTATTATTATTATTATTATTATTATTATTATTATTATTATTTAATGAAAACTGAATGGATAGACAACGTATAGAAAAAAAACAAATATTAATTTTTCACGTGACCACTTTCGTTAAGACTGGACTCTCAAATTATCATCAATTTGACCAGTATACTTAGTTTATCTATCTATGCCATTCAATTCATATCTATCTATCTATCTATCTATCTATCTATCTCTCTCTCTATATATATATATATATCACATTTTGTTCTTTACTATCTGTATGTTCATATCCAATTATCTATGTCTATACATATATATGTGTGTGTGTGTGTGTGTGTGTGTATGAGTGTCCATATCTATGCATTTATGCATATATTTATCTCTATTTATCTATGTTCATATCTATTTTCCTGTATATATATCGATGCCTGTTCATATCTATCAATTTGTCTATGTCTATTATATATATATATATATATATATATATACATATATATAATCATATGTATATATCTATGTATGTTCATATCTAACTATCTGTCTTCATATCTATCTTTCTCAATCTGTATATACACACGTCAAAACGCACATACACACACGCGCATATATATATATATATATATATATATATATATATATATATATATATATATATATATAATGGACTCTCACGTCGGTTTCGACATATGAGGATCTGATAGCTTAGTTGATTCAGTTATGAAATTTTGTGCGAGAATCTTAAGTGGCATTTAATACCGGCTAATGATTTACAAATTTACATATGGAGCAAGAGTGAGGATTGTGAGATGAGATCATTGTTAGATTGGCTGACCTTTTAGATCTTTCTCTCGCTTCTTATTGATTCAGACAAGTAGATTGAATATATATATATATATATATATATGTGTGTGTGTGTGTGTGTGTGTGTGTGTGTGTGTGTGTGTGTGTGTGTGTGTGTTTGGGTGTGGGTGTGTGTGTGTTTGAGTAAATTGTATGATGAAATGGAAAATGTTTACTTGTGACCGTTTCGTTTTTGGGAGTTCATCGAACGAAGGGTGGTGGTTAATTTTAGAATATATATATATATATATATATATATATATATATATATATATATAAAGGTATCCCACAGTGTGATATTAGAACTGTCTAGGAAGTGGCTTGATCGCAAGATGATCCATAGTAAATTTGCGCCCTGGCTTTTGCTACATTTCACCGTACCTAGCAGCAATTCTAGTTAGTTGGAAATAAGTTTCGGTTACTCTAGAACATTGTAAGTCGTATTTAACATTCTAGAGATGAAGGCAAGGTGCGTCAGTTTACAGTTTGGTAGCCTTAGCAGTAGCAAGAACAATGGCGAACACCCAGCTCCTCTCATATAAGATAACAATCTCTGGAATAACATTTTAACTTGAAGCCTACCAGTAACGAGACTTCGGAACACTGATAATAGACAGAAAGCTTCCAGGGAGTAATTCGTGTATTTTCTAAAAGCCTAAGTGAGATAAATAAAATCAATCAGAATTCGATCTCTGTTTGTTGACTACTCTGACTGTAGAAAATATTGCGGTATTTCATATCTGCTTTCATCACCAAGTAGTTTTGATGCATGCAGTTTTAATTTCGAGTCGAGACTGAATATGAAAGACAGTAAAAATATATCACGAATAGAAACAAAGTGAAGAGGTTCGATGAAAGAGAAAGAAGAAATTGAAGAATAAAGAAAAAATAAATACGAAGTAACAGAACTAATAAAAAGGTACGTTGAAAAAGACATAAAACATTAGTGAATGTTCATGGAATAAAACTCGGTAAGAGAATGTGATTCATAAGGTCTGAAAAAAGAAAGAAAAGGTGGATGAAAAAAAAAGAGTTGGGTCGAGAAAGGCCAAATTTGGTAAGCGAGAGACAAAAAGAAATTCTCTTTGGACACACAAAAATAAAGAAAAAAAAAATTAAATGCGTGTCAAGGGGGGGGGAATGCAGCTCTACTCAATAATGGTGGCAGTTAATGTTGCAGAAAGAATTGCTTCTAGTTTGGCGCGGGAGACTGAATCCATGCAGTGAACACACATTCGACATTGGTGACCTTTGAGAAATACATTTCCCACAGACCATTAAAACAATAGGACAATGCGCATATCTATATTGTTATGCATCAAAATACCATGTTAATTTATATATATATATATATATATATATATATATATATATATATATATATATATATATATATATATATATATATATATACATATATATACATATATATATATATATATATATATATATATATATATATATATATATATATATATATGAATGAAATGTGATTATATCGAAAAGTATGAATTTATGTACAATTTATGGGCAATGCGAAATTTCATTTCCTTTATTTTCAACTTATATTCGACATGAATATGCACATATATGTGTGTATATGTATATACATATATATATATATGTGTGTGTGTGTGTGTGTGTGTGTCTATGTGTGTGCGTACATCATTATATATGCGCCTATGTGTATGTAAGTAATATTTAGCCAATAGAATTTATAAACATGAAGTTGAATGTACACTTATGTTCCGATATCAGAAATTTACATTCAGCTTAATTATTCTTGCTTCTTAAGTTACGAGAGTTGGTCAAATGTAACTGTTGTTCTCCCTTAATTACAACTGATTTAATAACAAAAGCCCACAAATCAGACCGAAATGAATAATAAACATCTTAGGAATCCAAATGTAGTTTTTTTTTCCAGCGGCTATTCGACTTTTCACTGAAATCATGTATACCTGGACCGTAGTAGTTTCATTACTGGTTTCTTAGACATATACAAGTTTACCCTTTAAGCAAGTTCTTATCAGAGAACCTTTCCTTCATGTTGGGAAAAATGATGAAACTCTGAAAGTATGAAGTCAAGACTGTAGGGAAAAATGAGGCCATGTTATCCATTTATTCTCTATAAGTACTTGTCTATTTTTTTTTCAGCTGCATTTGTCATGTTGCAAAATTGTGTAAATCATCTTCATATATGGTCGAGTTCGAAGAGACTTGGCTCTGTGTTGACGCTATATTCAACGAGGAATCCGAATTAATAGTAATACCATTGGGCATAAATTCTAACAATAGGATTTCCTTCTGATTCCAAAACATATTGGTCATAACTTTGCCTGTGAATCGCGCTTACTTATTTGTTTTTATTTCTGAGTCTAGATGACGTCACTCCATTGAACTTCTTTTATTACTTGACACATTCTATTGAACTTCTTGTACTCCTTGACACACTCCATTGAACTTTTTATATTCCTTTACACACTCGATTGAACTTTTTATATTCCTTTACACACACCATTGAACTTTTTTATATCCTTTGATATACTCCCTTTAACTTCGTGTATTCCTTGACACACTCCATTGAACTTTTTGCATTCCTGTTACACATATTGTGCACTTTGAGGTCTTCCACAGCTTTCTGGAAATCCATTATGGTAGAGACTAAATTTAACTGCAGACATTTGCCATGGGTCACCTAAAATCTTCTTCTTTTGGACCATATCTTCATTCGAAACTGCAACTGTTTTGCCCCCGCCGAGCCATGTTATTTCGGGACAGATAGATTTTTTCAATTTCTTTTGAAAATCAAAATTACACTCGATGCAAAAGTTTAACATGTTAAGTACTGACACCAAATACCTAATTTCTGCATGTTTTTGCTTACAAATTAACTTCTAAATTTTACTATTTCAAGAATAAATCCATACAGAGTTGATATTTTTTATATTTGACATATTGAATGGAAAATATATTCAAACCAGAATTCTAATTATGAATCATACCAGTAATATATGCAATTTTTTACTGTATTCGTTAAACAAAAATTGTAAAAATGTTATATGATTACAAAATAGGCTAAACAATGAATAAGATCATATACGTTTTGTTAGGCGATAATTAATGAAACCAAAAGATGAAAATGAATATAACACCATGACATTGCTGGGTACAAATTACAGAATGTTTCAAATTTAAATTGTTTCTTGAAAATCATACTAAAACTACTGCACTGTATAAGATATTACATCATAATTGGTGTGGTGTCCTCCCTCTAAAGATTCTATGTTGGCCTCTTCCGCCTACTATAAGATTAGTAGGAGAGAAGGCCTTGGGGGAACAGTCGAATAGATTGTTCATTACTGCCGACCTCTCTGTCTTGAGCAGAGAGGAACCCGGACGAGGCTTTGCTGAAGGGCAAAGTTTCGTCCGAGGAGGTAGACAGGCCCTAAGGAAATATTTTTGGCCGAGCCTACGGGCTCGGAGAACCCACAGTAAACTCGGCCTTGTGCCACATACATTCTTCTTGGTGGGGTGGCTGTTAAATATTAACATTCGAATAGATCTGTTCCAGCTGTGCTGGTCAAACTCTCTGCCGCCGGACAGAAAGGATCTCCAGACGAGAGTCTGTCGAAGGAAACGGCTACCTGACCCCGTTTTATACGGTTTCTACGGGGAATATTTGGCCGAGCCTACGGGCTCGAATTGCCCACATTATACTCGGCCTTGTGCCACATCCTACCTCGTGGGTGGGGGCTGCTAAATATTAACAGTCGAATAGATTGAACGCTGGGTCAATCGACATACACTCAGTAGTCATGTTATACTTACTGTTTATTCCGACAATTATTTTAAGAGATTTTTATGTTTATACATTCTTTCTATAAATACAACTGTTTAAGTAAATGCTCTGTTTATAATAAACAGTATTAAATAACATTTACCGGCTTGAATGTCTAAGAAATTTTCATAGAAAATATTCATTCACCGAGAGAAATCGAACCTGTATCCAATAAAGAACCGTCATTTAGCCTGACGTGACTTAACCGATCGAGCCACGGAGAATCGTTCGATTGGCAAGGTCGAATTGACTGTTTTTAAACACCAATCTTCTATGAATCTCTCACGTACATTCATATCTGCGTATCCAAATGTAAACAAATGACGTCACATATTATGAAATGGACAAAGTTCGACAATTATTTTAAGATATTTTTTATGATTATACATTCTTTTTAAAGATAAAATATTTAAGTAAATGCTCTGTTTTTATAATAAACAGTATTAATAACATTTACCGGCCTGAATTTAAAAAAAAAAACCTTCTGCAAACGCAGGTTTAGAAACTCCATTTTAGGTTAATCAAACTTGACCAGAATGTCGCTTCAGAGTTGAATATATTTTTTAATATCTCTTCTCATGTGGATCACTACTTCGGAGAAAATATATTTGTGCTGTAATTTTTTTGAATTGCAACATTCCGTATTTCCGTCGACTGTCAATTTATTCTTTGGATCATGTTGAAGATATACAATCTTGCTGAATTTAAAAACCCAATTTTTCAGGCACCAAATCTAGGTTTACATTATATTTCCTCATACATAATGTATGAGCAATCTTTGCTTATCACTTAAATCTTTCATTTCCCCTGCAGTAAAACAGAAGTTATATAAGGGGCTATTGACAGTGTTAAATTCTACCTGCGGCAAATCCTAGAAGACCAGTAAAATTAGTAAGGGCTTCTTGTATTTTAATCAATGTACTTAAAAATCAACTCTAAATTTTCATTTTGATGAAGTGAACAGCCAATGGCGTGCAACTTTCTTTTAAGTCTTTTTCTCCAGAGCTGTAACAAGCCCTGCCTCACAATTAGTGTTTCTACTGGTAATGTCCACAAGAACTGGCTTAATGGAATTTATGCTGTTAAAATCCAGTTTTACCACTTGTTATGGTCCAAGTTCCTTGTACCACGGTGATGGTCTAAGGTTAGAACCAATGAAAGAATAACACGAACACAGGTATGGAATACAAAGATATATTACAACAGAAATATAATAAAAAAGAAGTAGAAGTATTAGTAATGACCATGAGATTTGGTTAGAGTGAACTATGTTGTCTCGACAAGTATCACTATTCCAATGTCTTTACAATATGCTCTCAATTATCTCTCCTCGTCTTACAATCTCCTCATACCTCTTGAGAGGCGCAGTATTTATAATGTCAGGAATAGTCCATTATTATTATGGGTAAGTTCCCATAACACCAATGTCAGGTAAAATTCCGGGGTTGCGATATCTATTTTCCGGGTCTATCTCTGATAAAAGTCAAATGCCGATCAGCTACTTTGCTTATCTTTTAGCAATCATCCCTTATAAACTCTTATAATCTCTTAGTTCTACAAAATGTCTTTATCAACTCTTCAATTAACATCAATGCAGATGATATTTTCATGGTCTGTACATACTTTTCATGGTTGGTTAATTTTACACTCGGCTTTTCCTTTTCTATTTTTGACTTATTAATGATAATGTCCTTTAACATAAAGCTTGAACGAAGAAAGCCCATATCTTGTGGGTCGAATAAAAAGGTATATTAAAAATTAAAATCAACCGTTAATAAAATTAATTATGAAAACTGAACAAATGTTTCAAAATTTTTACAGTAGAGAGTTTAAAATATCTATGTTTACTAATAGTTTTTTTTAAAGATATAGGCATTTCAAACTTAGTTACCTACCCTGAGGTTTCAAACATGAAATTTAAACCGTACAATTCTAACCGTAGCATTTTTTACTTCACAGTAAAAAGAGAATAACTTTCAGATGAACACAAAAATTCTGTCTAAAAAAGAAATCACACCGAGATGATGACATTGTGCTAATGTCGAAAGTAATCAGAATAAATGAATATGCATCAATATAGTAATTTTCTCACTTCCTTTTATAAGAATACTAATAAATCTATTGAAAATAAGTAGCCGAAACTTCTATAATATTTAATGACACATCATGGCTTTTATATATATATATATATATATATATATATATATATATATATATATATATATATATATATATATCTGTTCTGTCAAAGAAAATACATTTGCCTTGATAAAATCTCTCAGACAATGAGACGCGTCGTCGAAAATAAGTTTTCCTTTAGTCTTTATTTATACTTTCCTTTTACAGACATAGGCTATCTGAAATTTCTGCGCATACATAGACACACACACAAACACACACACACACACATATATATATATATATATATATATATATAGATATAGATATAGATATAAACACATGAATTGGGACCAAATATGGATCGTATCTTTATCTTATCATAGACATATGTATATATATATCTCTGTGTGTGTCTGTCTGTGATGCGTGTATGTGTGATTAGATATATATATATATATATATATATATATATATATATATATATATATATATATATATATATATATATATATATATATATATATATATATATATAGAGAGAGAGAGAGAGAGACAGAGACAGAGACAGAGACAGTGGGATAGAAAATGTAACGGAATATACGTGGATATAACGAAGAAGTAAAAGTAAGCCAATCTTCAATACGGCTCTACAAATTGAAATAATATTTTATTATTTGAGTATTATTTTTCTTTCAAACTGAAAGTAATGAATTACGGAAATCCATTGCCAAACAGATTTACACAAAAACAAACCTTGTCATCAGTTTCTCAAGTTTTTATCGTTTATATTATTGTTGTACGTTTTAATTCATTTTGTTTTCAGTATAAGAAAGAAAAGGATTCCCCCTACACTAAAAATATATATAGGAACGTGCTAATCACGTTAACAATACTCAAATAATATCAAGCCGTGATTACTACTACATCAACACCAAAATTAACCACCCCGTTATAGCCTTTATATGTGAGAATGTATGTGACACGTATTTACGTTGTCTTCTGTATGCGTATAAATTGTAACAGTCTGAATGAGAAGTGACCTGTCTTAATACAAATGATAATATCTGTTGTTGACACCTAAGTTGATCCTTATTTTTTATATGTCAATATTGCTAGGCATTTTTATAATATTCTCGAATAAATATGGGAAAATATGGGTAATTTATCAAATTATGAAAATTTCAATTTTGTATAACAAACGAACAGACCCTGGTCAAACGTTAACTTAAAAACTAAATAACGAACTGAAAATTAATCACTTTTTTAACGAAATATTGGATCCAGAAAAAAACAAAAAATTAGATTTATTAATCTAATGTTTATTGGTTAATAAATATTTTCCCAATTTTTAAATATCTGTTTGAAAAAGGGACAATATCATTGATTATATTCTGCAATTTCAAAGAATACCGCGTGTCTCATATGGTGTTGTTGATTGGTTAATATATGTGAATAAAAAAATAATATCGGAATGTTAAGATCAAAAACAAGTTAAGCTAATCATATATTATAAAAAGATTTAAAACAATTGACCTCATAGACTCTAATAAACTTACAACCACACAACTAAATCCTTTACAAAAAAAAACAATGTATTATATCAATTTAAATGCCCGTTCATAGATTGTATCTCTTATATAATAATAATAATAATAATAATAATAATAATAATAATAAACCTACTACATATATTGGTTTTACTACGACCACGTTTTCCCGTAGACTTACCTGTCACCTTTCTGCCCTAAGTTATATTAAACAGCATTTCTTAGAAAAACATAGCAATGTTTATAATATTAGACAGATATTAGTAGATGACAATACTCACACATACACACAGTAAAATAACCTTACGATACTCGAGGACATCTACATTAGAACAAAGCAACCCACAAGCAACAAAATTATATTTTAAACCAGTCACAACATATTACAATGCATTTAAACACATGGTTCTGTTGATAACTTTTCTATCTCTTACGTAGCCATGTACAACGTTATAGAACCGCGTTACGAATTTACGACCTGCGTTTGATATAGCGTGACCTTTATCGTTGCATAGCAAACTTCTATGTAAATATAATAGGATGTCATATTTGATGGCGAGCATCTCTGTTTTAACGTCCATATAAGAATTCTGTTGATGGCTCATGTGGACCAAAAGCTTAAATCGATGAGCAGCATAACATAAATTTACCCTAATATTGTACAGTTTTTTTTCTTCCGAAACTAAAGCAACTATACGAAGTTTAAAACGGCTCATAATCAAAGGTAATACACCTTCGTTGTCTGTTATATTTAACAATATATGTTTGAATAATGATCTGCTGTCTCAATACACTATATATATATACTTATCATCCACATATATAGAAGCAGTGTCTATCCATAGATGCACGAATAGATCACATACATAATGAAAGCTTCCGGTGACATATTATGAGGAATACTAGGAATAATATATTGTTATACTTATAAGAAATTTCATGCATGTAATTAAATAAACATTTAAGTAACATATAATTAATCATATATGTATACATGCATACACACATACACACACACATGCAGATAGATAGATAGATAGATAGATAGATAGATAGATAGATAGATAGATAGATGGGCACTCAAGTCAACAACGAGTGGTTTACATACGCTCTGCCACTGATATTGAACACATTTACCCATAAATAAAGCATAACATAAAATTATTTTATCATATATATATATATATATATATATATATATATATAATACTCATAATCTTATAAATATAAGCCGCTATACTCGTCCGGCAAAACCTTGGGTGTTTTATCTTGTAAAGGGGAAAAAATCTTTCAAGGGGAAAAAAGGGGCGGGGGAAGAACTAAGAATATTTACTTCCGGCAAAAATAATCGTCTAGAATCTAAGTTCAGATTCAATAGAAAAAAAAACCTCCGACCCGAGTAAAGTAAAAATAACTAAGCAAATTGCTCAATACGCTAAGTAAAGCAAACTAAGTCAACCTAAAGAGCCAGACAAACCTACCGAGGTTTCACCTACGCAGATCGTCAGGGTAAACTAAGTTTACTCTGACGATCCGCCTAGATGAAACCTAGGATGGTTTGTCTGGCTCTTTAGGCTTAGTATATAGTTCATAGACTGACCAAGATATAAATGCAAGTAGATACGTCAGTTGGTAGACAAAAATACATGCAAGTCTACCAGAATATAATCACCGCTCGGCCAGCTGTTGTATTGTATGAACTGTTTAGCCGACCTTTTTATTACCATTGTCTATGATTGTGTTGTGAACTTAATCCTTAACTTCGATTCAAATAATAAAATTTGACATTTTGTAGATTGATAGATATTATATGGATAAAATAACAGGGATTCATTTTTTGGCAAAATTATGAAACGTATCAATTTACATATATATGTATGTGTGTTTCTCTGTGTGTGTGTATTTGTACATATATATATATATATATATATATATATATATATATATATATATATATATATATGGAGAGAAGCTTATTTCTTCATTGATGTTTAAATGTCAGATGCCTAGCGAGACGAAGCTGGAACGTTTTCACGTTGGATTCGTTCGTCATTCGTGCTTTTTTCTTTCTGTCAATGGATTAAAATCATTGTATTGTTGGCACCTTGACAACAAAAATATATTTCTACACTTGCATAGTGTTTTGAACCAAGTTTGAGGATTGACTATTTGCCCACAGATGGGATCCATAACAGGTGCTTCCACCCCGAATGGTGGTGGACCTGGGGAAAAAAATAAAGTGTTGGATCCACTTCCAATCTCTCAATCAGAGACCTTGCTGCTGAACGTAGTTTATCGTCACACCCAGGACTCTTTGATATAAAGTGCAAATCCTTACTACTAAGTATTCGACTTTATATCATAATTTATATGGTGTATTTTACATTCTGTACTGTGGCAATCATATTCGATGTTTGAAAATATTCGCAGCCTCTTTTTCTTTGAAAACTAAATGATGAATTTACACTAAAAAAAAGAGGTTTTTTTTTTTCTTTTTTATTAAAAAGAATTTTGGCTATATGGTAATAAAGGTCTTATAATAGATTTTGGATGTTTGCGTGAAACTTGAAATCATTTAAAACGTGGAAAAAATAACCCAATCGGTGGCCGGAAAAGATGTAAAAGCCTAAACACTAAATAGGGTAAAAAAATTGCTAGTCGCATTTTGTGATGACAGTGAACACGCGTTACTACTTTTTAAATGTCAACAAATACTCGTTGTCACTTTCGTAATGCTCGTTGTAGTAGAGACTTTGTAATCGCAGATACAACATTAGTAACGACATTGAACAATACTGGTATCAGACGCCTTCGAATAGCACTCACACTAATAGTACTTGCACGATAATACTCGCTTGAATAGTAACTACTGAATAATGATCCGATAATAATAGTATAGAGAAATAGTATAGTGAATACTATAAAGAAATGGTATAGGGAATGGTATAGAGAATAGTGATTCGTATAGTAATAGAGAATAGCATAAAAATGGTGATCCGTTAGACGCCACGCTGATTCCTATATATGTATTTCCTTTACGATCACGTGATCTATCTATCTATCTATCTATCTATCTATCTATCTATCTATCTATCTATCTATCTATCTATCTATCTCTGTTTTGTGATGTCAGGGAATACACGGTGTCACTTTCGTAATGCTCGTTTTAGTAGAGACTTTGTAATCGCAGATACAACCATAAAAACGCCGTTGAACAATACTGTTGTCAGACGCCTTCAAATATCACTCACACTAATAGTACTTGTTCGATAATGCTCGCTCGAATAGTAACCACCGAATAGTAAACCGTGTATTTATCTATTTAGTTAATAGTATAGAAAATAGTACAGAGAATAGTGACCCGTATAGTAATAGCGGATAGTTCAGTAAGAGTGATCCGTACAGTAATAGAGGATAGAATAGAAATGGCGATCAATTAGACGCCACGCTAATTCCCATATATACATTTTGTTCGGGGCACCTCGAGTTGGTGTAATGGTTAGCAAGATTGTCTCGCTAGAACAATTACGACTGAGTAGTGAGTTCGATTCTCACTGGGTGCTCCGTACTTTCGGCCTTGTGCCATATTTCGTTTGCAATATATTTCGTTTGCAATCACGTGATCTACTTATTCAAAATGGGATCGCCCATTTTTGCTCGCTGGCGATCTATGTTCAAACTACATTGTTGGCAGCGACACTTTATTCCTATACAAGAAAGCAACAAGCTTCCTTGTTTGAAAAAGTTATGTAATAATGACTGTAAATCGGAGTTTAGGTAATATTTCCTGCAATTCCAGAGCACGTCTAAAATTGTGACATTCTGCTCAAACTGACTGAAGCATTTCAAAACAAAGGATGTTTTCGTTTCTCCAGTAAGAAAACGCTATTGGGGAAAGTGTCGGCTGCTCGATTCTGACTATTTTTGCTTGTGTCATTTGGCTTCCCTCCTGACATTTTGTTATTCAAAACACACACGTTCTCTCGACAGACACGCAAATAAAATACAAATAAGTGGCTTGGGGGTGTTCCCATAAGCCAACAAGTAAGAGAAACAGAAATGCCAGACCATTTCTATTGATTTTACAGTTTTTATTTGCAAGGGAACGGAGAAAAATACATCAGCTGACTTTCAAAGCTGGGAGTGTCATTTGAGAGATTTGTGAAACGCTGTAGAAATCTACAGTAATGTGGGTAGGAAGGTGGCGAAGCATGCGTCAACCCCAAAAACCTACGCTGTCCCAACGACTGGTAGAACTACACTGAGTTCTTTCAATTCTGTCAGTGAGTTCTTTTCAATTCTATTGATGAATAAAAGTTTTACTTTATTCACATACAGCTGGGATGCAGAATAGATTTACATATATTTACATCGATCAATTTTAATTGGCACGGTGTCAGCGCTCGACTGACAAGCGATCGTGGGGCAGGCGTGACGTATATGCCTCATAGAAACAACTGAACAAATGCATACGAGCTCGAATACACGCAAACAGAACATAAGTTAAAAGCGATAATCATTTATATATAATTCATACAAATATGTCACTTTCTTACTCACTTCCACTATGTTCGCTTGCTGTCTTGAAAACTTGTAGCAATTTAATAATGGTGAAAATATAGCCTAGCTAAGGCAATGGTGCCTTTGTCCGCATCAAAGTACACTTCACTTATTCCAACATCCGTTCATCGCTTCAAAATATCCGACATGATGCTTTATTCGAGATCGGCATCATCCGATTCTTTGCGATCTCCTTAATCTTTTCCACAGTCTGAAATATCCTTTAACATTTGGAGAATAAAGGAAAATCTAACAGATGGGAAAAATGTCACACAGAACACAAACTCACTGTGTAGTGCCTCACTGTCAATTGATAAAGTGTCCTAGATCGATCGTATGTTCATATTATAGTCCCTCTGTTTGATCTAAAATTCGATATATTATCAAATATATTGAAAAATAAAAATACATTTTAGAGTCTTAATAAATAGAATAAAAATCAAAGATATGTCGACCAAAAAAAATGTATGAAATGCAATGTTACATATATATATATATATATATATATATATATATATATATATATATATATATATATATAATAAAAAAAAAAGAACAGTAAGATATATAATCCGGTGTTCTTAATGACATTTTTATTTTACAAAACAGTGCTCAATGTAAATTTACGGAGCATTAATATTATAAATTAACTGAATTAAAATATGGTTGCTTCGCTACACAGTAATAACCATGTTTCAAAAACCGAAACTAAAAAACTCAAATTATATAATTAAATTAAAGGCATTAGTTCTATTTCATCTTCAAGCGAATATTGGAATAACTTATTTTTAAACTTATTGACTTTTAAACGCACATATAAATATGCAAAACTGTGACTGTGATAGATTAATTATAATTATAAATAAAGTATATTTATTTATATATGTATACATGCATACATACACACATGCATATATATATATATATATATATATATATATATATATATATATATATATATATATATATATCTGTGTCATAATTTTTCATATACAAAAATAGAATTTACTCACGACAAATATGCAACTTCGTTTCTGTGCATTTAGTTGCACCTCGACTGGTGAGAACAATTTTGGTACAACTAAAATTGCATTTGTCTCTATGAAAAACTTATAATAAATAATTACTGTTCGGTATTTAGCCCTCTTCTGAATTAATGCTGTGAGCGTTAGAGTTTATATATTATTTTCTTTCTCCTTACATCCTGTTATATATATATATATATATATATATATATATATATATATATATATATATATATGGCACTGAGGTCAACCGAATAATTTACATACTCTCTGTCTCTAGTATAAAGCACATTTATCCATAAATATAGCATAACATGAAATTATTTTTATCATATATATATATATATATATATATATATATATATAAATTATTTATTTTAGGATATAGTGATATTTTATAACATGTTTTATATCATAAAATGAATAACATTCAGCTCTTCTCTGTACTGAGCCGTCTTTTAAATTAAATGTTACGTACATTGGAATCATACTCCATTTGTTATCATTTACCTATAGATATATATAGATATATATATATATATATATAGATATATATATAGATATATATATCTATATGTATATAGATATATAGATATATAGATATATATATCTATATATATATATAGATATAGGAACAGACGAAAGCTTGTAAAAACTAAAAAAAGACCTTATGGAACAGGAATTTATAAACAGGGATCATAACATTCATCTACATTCGGGGTTTATGTACTATATTCAGGGGTTTATGTACTTTATTAAAATTGTTTGCGAAGATGTATTCTCGCCATTTAAATCATTAACTTCTATATTTGTTTTTTGTATGAATGATTCATGTAATTATGAATATATATATATATATATATATATATATATATATATATATATATATATATATATATATATATATATATATGGAGTCTGCAGCTTATATTTTATATCATAACGAAACAATTTATGCAAAAGAATTAAATAGCAATGTTAATGTCATTAATAGCGAAATCACTTCGCTAACAAGACTTAATGAGGCATTAAATTACAATCAATTCCTTGAATAATAATGTTTTTATATTCGAATTGTTGTCAGATGGAAGACACATGCAAAGTACTTTCGCCAATTTCAAATTGTCATCTTCAGAGTGCAATTTTTCCCATACATAAAACCAAACACTAAGACGAAATATGTATAGACCGAAAGATATTTTGTTTTAATTATACTATTTTTTGATAGTTGAAAATATGTTTTGGAGCCTGCGATGTTACGACGCTAGTATTCTTGTTCAAATCGATCAAGTGAAAATTTTGTTTAAATTTGAATTGAAGCTACTAAAACATTTTTTACTCTACTAATTTCGCCATTACTCACATTATATATATATATATATATATATATATATATATATATATATATATATATATATATATATATATATGAAGTTAAAAATAAGATAATTGGCGGATTTTTATTTATTAATCTGACAGATTTGTTTATTTGAACGGGACTCCGACCATCTAAAGCAAGTTGGACATAACCATGTTTTCTTCTGACACGAGGTACGTAAGTTTGAATCCTGTCCGTGAGAGTATATTATTATTTAATAAAATTTCTCGAATGTTCAAGCCGGTAGACTAAAATAAATTTAAAAAAAAATAAATATACTATTCAATAAATAAACACGGCATCTACTCAATTATGCTATCTGCTACAAAGAACGTTTAAATAATATATATATATATATATATATATATATATATATATATATAGATAGATAGATAGATAGATAGATAGATAGATAAAAAAATATATATAGATAAAATAGCAATTTACTCACTACAAAGACGTTTCGATGCATTTAATTTCACTTCGACTGGTGAGAACCAAAATGGTTATAAACAATTCTCAATTATATATATATATATATATATATATATATATATATATATATATATATATATATTTTTTAGCGTGGCGACAAGGTTGACAACCTTAATTTGATATCTTAATTTAACTTTTAGCTTAGTTTAATATTAAGAATGTATTTACTCCAAACCAGATAATGCAGAGGAATAAAAAGACATTGCTATTTTATAATTTTAATGCAATTATATAATTATTTAAATAGCCATCATCTATAGTTGCCATTGCAATGTAATGCAGAATAATAATAACATATATTGTGTAGATAAATCGAGAAAGAAAGAAAAAGAAAGATAGAAAGTAAGAAAGAGAGGAAAAGAAAGAAAGAAAGAAATAGCGGAAAAGAAGGAAAGAGGGGAAAGAAAGAAAAAAGAAAGAAAGAAATAGCGGAATAGAATGAGAAAGAAAGAAAGAAAGAAGAAAGAGAGAAAAAGAAAGAAAGAAAGAAAGAAAGAAAGAAAGAAAGAAAGAAAGAAAGAAAGAGAGGAAAAGAAAGAAAGAAAGAAAGGAATAGCAGAAAAGAAAGAAAGAAATAGCGGAAAAGAAAGAAAGAAAGAGGGGAAAGAAAGAAAAAAGAAAGAAAGAAATAGCGGAATAGAATGAAAAAAAGAAAGAAAGAAAGAAAGAAAGAAAGAAAAGAGAAAGAAAGAAAGAAAGAAAGACAGAAAAAAGAAAGAAAGAAAGAAATAACGGAAAAGAAAGAAATAACGGAAAAGAAAGAAAGAAAGAAAGAAAGAAAGAAAGAAAGAAAGAAAGAAAGAAAGATGTTAAATGTAATTGATTTCCTCCGAAAAAAAAAGATAAGTACAGCAAAAGTTGCGAACGGGAAAAAAAAGGAAATCATAAAAAATGAAAAACGCTCGTAAAAAATATGACAAACAAAGAATGAAATAAAAAAAAACCCGGGAATCGGAAAAAAATGAAGTGAAATGAAGAAAAGAAAAACGAAGAATTTACACGAAGACAAAATGCAGCAACAAAGTTGAAAGCGTGACGTCTCTAAACGTCGATATCCTATAAGTTATCGCTTCAAATAAATGAAATGAAATCTGTCAGGAAATCACTTCTTAAAGGTTGAACGCACGATATGCTATTTACGCATGCGCAAGACAGGAAAAGTAGATTTTGTATTATAAGAGGCGCCCATCTTCTCTTTTTCTCTTTAACACTTTCTCTCTCACACACATAAACATACGCGCTAGCACACACACACACTCTCACATGCACACAGACGAGTGTGCGTGCACAAATATCTGCATACACATACGCTCCTCTCTCAAAAGCCTGCTGCTTGTGAATGACAAAAAAAAAACGAACTTGTCTAATTAACTAAAGGATAAAATTCTCCTGGTGGGTATATTTTCTCGGATGACTGAACACACGGTCAGATTTCACTGCTTGTGTGGGTTATGGTTTTATCTATGCCAAATTAGAATGAGTGTGTTTGAGTTTTTAAATTAGAAAGAACTTTGCCGGCTGAGATTCGAATGGAGGGTTCAAATATTAGAAACGAATCGTATATTTGCGCATGCGTATAAGTTATCGGAAACGGAATGTCACGTAAGACAGAGTTATTGTTTTAATTCCAAAAGAATAAAAAAAAACTCTTTTGTCCCTTATGGGAATAACGGAGCATCGGAAGAATACTTTTCATTTAAATGAAGTAAAATAGATTTTATTACCAAGTTTTGCAAGCATCTGATTCCTGATTGAAACCAAACGTTTCGATTTGAGACTTTATTTTTTGAATGATAATTAGAAGTATTTACATTGTTCGGACTGTTGTCCCCATCTTCGTCGCCATATTCACGACGTTTTAACAGTTGTACGCTTTGGCCTTCTTCAGGATCTGTCTATATTTCTGAGATGAGGACTTGTAACCATTTACGCTATTTTCATTACTCGAATTATTGTCCTCATCTTTATTTTCATATTCACGACGTTTCGCTTGTTGTACACCCCGGTCCTCTTCAGAATCTGTCTATATTTCTGAGATGAGATATTTTAACCATTTACACTCTTTACATTATTCGAATTATTGTCCTCGTCTTTATTGTTATATTCACAACGTTTCGGTCGTTGTACGCCCCAGCCTTCTTCAGAATCTGTCGGAATGACTAGACTTTGTTTATTCGAATGTTCACACCGCGTTTGCCAGAGAGTAACCTCGTTTTAATATCATATTGTTTTAAATAATTTCAGGAAATGTAAAATTAAATACAAATTCTGAATGTCAGTTTACTTCTGGCAGTGATAATCCTCTGCGACTTCCGAGTTTTTTCTCACGATCAGAGTAACAAAGTGTTTCTTTTTTTCCATTAGATATTCGTGGAGAAATTTACTTTTTTTTACTTTGTTCTCGCCAAATATAAGACGTTCTGTTGACAAAACTAGACATTATTTAACTTTCGCTAACAGCCAGACTGTTTGCTTTAAAGCAAAGTCGATTCCTGTTTTGCACAACAGAATAGGCAATGTTTTTTCCCTTTCCATTTAATGAACGATCCTCTTATGTCCAACCAGTATTTGTAGCAAGTGAATTTTTATGTGGCCAAAATGTAATTTGTATGTCACCCACAATCAACAACTTCACATGACTAAAGTGTTCCAAGTGACCTGCTATTTACTCCTAGATGGTTTTTTTTTCAATGCTGAGAAGGCAGGATATTGTCTAACATTTAGTTTTCGGCTCGACTGAATGATGACAAGGCAGGACATAGTTTAAACTTAATTCTCTGTCTGTCTGCCTAAGTAATGTCAAGACAGGATAATGTCTGACATAGCCCCCATCTAGTTTGTTTGCGTGATGACACTAGTTTATTGCTTAATGTTAACTCTCTACTAGCCTACTTCAGTTAGGACGAGGCTGAATATTTTTAACAGTAAATGTCAGCTTGTTAGCGTGATGTCAAGATGGGATATCGTTTACCGTTACTGCCAAGTTATTAAATGTTTGATTCATGACAAGTTAAGAAGTTGTTTACCAAATATGTCAACAATTCAATGCCTGAACCAGGTTCAACAATACAGTTTCAAAATTTAGGTACACGCCAGTTCAACAAAATCCTGTACTATTCTTATGTTTTTCTTCTATGCATCGTATCCCTTCAGAATGTTGATCATAGCTCTCCACAACTTCCTATCCTAACTCTCAATAAAGTTTCTCTTTTCGCCATCTCTGCCAAACGTTGCTCTGACGTTTATTCACTCAAGCTTGCTAGGTAGATTATTCGTTGTTTGCCTCTGTCTCTCTTGCCGTCGATCTGCCATGTGCGTATCGAATTTTCCAAGTCCTCTTTCCTTATTATATACCCTAGAAATTTCAATTGTCTCTTCTTGGTGTTATGTATGTGTCGTTTTTATTTTCACCTTTCTCTAGAAACACATTTTTTTAAGCATTACGCCCCGAGCAAGGCGTGAAGCCACTAAGATGCAGGGGGTTGCAGAAGATTTGGAGCGAGAGCAGATAGGAGTGATAGAAGAAAGGATGAGGAGTGGGATAGTGGGTAGATCAAGGTAACTGGAGGTGTCGATTGACATTACATTTGAATAGTTGGAGATTATAGCTCTCAGGGAAACAGTAATTGGGAAGGGTGTTCCACAGGCGAGAGGTGCAAGGTATGAAGCTATTGGAGTAGAAGAGATGGCTACATTTAAAAGTTTCTACATTGTAAGGGTGAGAGCGGGATGCCAGCCTCGTAGGGCGCTTGAATGCATGGAGTCTGGGAACCAGAGAGAGCAGCTCATCAGAGCAGTTACCATGAAAGTATTTGTAGAAAAGACAGAGAGAAGCGGCGCGTCTGTGAGAGAGTGACTGTAGACGAGACACCAGATCAGGGCCAATTAGATTACATATCCGTCTCTGGATCTTGTCAAGAACTCAGAGGTAAACAGAAGGTACCCCAGACCATATATGGCAGCAATACTGCATGCAAGGGCGAATGGTTGATTTGTATATTTGAAGTATCCGTTGCTCTTCTTTATTTGTGAGGAGACTGTCCAGCATTCACTGTCCAAAGATTAAACCTTTCCCTGTTGCATTGATATAGTCCTGTTGACTGTCTATGCTGGCCCATCTGTTGTGTATTTAGATGCCGATGGCCACTTCTCGTAAGCGTGGCTATTTAGGTTTCAACCCTGTACTCTTCATTACAAACAAGGTTAAATGACACCTCAACAGATCAACATGAGAAGCTTGCTAAACATCACACCGCGTCGAACTGCTGTTTCAACACAATATAATAAAATAGGCTAGAAAACAGGTTGAACTGTACGCTACTATATGTACTAAATGTACTATGTACTACATATAGGTTTTGAAATAGAATTAAGCTCTAGTTAGTTTATAATATAAACACTAAGAACCAAAATTTATCGGTGTATTCAAAGCATATATCCGTCGACAGTAGCCTATATAAGTTTCGTAAAGACGTTGAAAATATATGCGTTGGCATAGTTAATGTGAATTTCGTAAAGATATGTGGAAATGATTTGCAAGTCTCTAAAATTAAATTTAAGTTCTGACATTTCCATATGGTGTAGAACTTTCTGTAAATGTGAAACTCCTAATAGTTTATGTCCTGGGTATGACCATAAACTACATTCGGCAAGAGCGTGGAACCACCTCTTAATTAACCCGAGATGGTAGCAGCTGTTACAGTCTGTGTTATCGGCAAATAGTTGACTCCCAAACTAGAGTCAAAACACTATGAAAATTTTAAAATGGGTTTTTATAGTAAAAATTCCAGCAATATATATATATTTTTTTTTTTAATTATTACCAGCAATACATTTTTGATAAAATAATTATTACCAAAAATACATTTCTGAAAAAAAAATTATTAGCAGCAATACATCTTTGTGAAAAATTAGTAGCAATACATATTTGGGAAAAATTAGTAGCAATACATCTTTGGGAAAAATTAGTAGCAATACATCTTTGGGAAAAATTAGTAGCAATACATCTTTGGGAAAAATTAGTAGCAATACATTTTTCGGAAAAATTAATAGCAATTCATCTTTGGGAAAAATATAATAAGCAGTAAATTTGACTCTAGATAAAAACCATCTTTACAAAAATACGTCAATAAAACCTAATTTATAAACTGATTTCTTACAAAAACGATACATTCTGTTCATACAACCCTATCTTAAATTTTTTGTCGGCATTAAATAACATATTAAGGTTGATATACCGTAAAACAAAATAAACAAAACTTAATAGCGTGGAACTTTCACAAACAATATCATAAAAATTCAGAATGTTTCCAATAAATGAACAAAGTCTTTCTTTATCTTTTGTGCATATCAACTCGAATCCAAGTATTTCTTGACTTATTGAAGCATTTAATTACTATGAAGGGTTCTTTACGGTACTTGGCATGAACCATTCTCTCTCAATATATCAGTGACTTAATTAAGTACGCCTGAATAAATGGTCTTTTATACAAAATTCTCATCAGCCAATGACGTAGCAGCAATTTCATATATAGATATTTAAACATGGTCATATCGAGCTGCTAAATTTCATTTCATATATTACGTTGTCACATATGAAATCTTGTTTTTTGATCCGGTCGTCTAACGAAGTAACCTCCTTATTATATAAACAAATCTTGAATTATTCCTGACTCTTTTTCTTTCCAGATAATTTTTCTTTCAATATATGGTTACTCATAAGCACAATAAAAATAATTACATTGAAACAATGTCGAGTAATCTTACTGTATGAGTACAAACTGAGGAAAAGAACTACTTTTGCATTGAATCATTACATGCGATGAGAAATGGATACTCTTTGACAACCGTAAGAGAATAGGGAAATGGTTAGATGCAAGTGAATCACCAAAATAATTCCGAAAATCTCGACTGCATCATACAAATATAATGGCTACTGTATGGTGGTCTTTCAAAGGGGTTATTCATTATTCATTCTTGCCTCAAGGGAAAACAATAACAGCAATCTTTTATTGTGGAGAAATTTAGTTTATGCACGAAAAATTGAAAAAGAAACATCCTAGACTTGTGAATAAGGATGGAGCAATATTGCTGCACAACGATGCATGGTCATATGCTTCCCAATCAACTGTCCAAAAGCTGCATAACCTGAATTATGAAAATCTTGCCACATCCTCCATATTCACCTAATGTCTCTTCTACTGATGATAACTTATTTTGAGCTTTTGATACGCAATAAATCATTCTCCAATAAGGATGAAGTAATCGAAGCATTTGAACAGTTTATCACATCAGAAGATGAAAATGTTTTAAAGAATTTAGATGTACATTGGAGAACAGTCATTCATCAACACGGTACCTGTTTCAACTAAATGAATTAATTATGTAACACTTCAGAAGAGTTTTATTCATTTCCTCTAAAATGCCTCAGAAAGGTATTTTAAGTGGCATTGAACCCGGCTTGATCGTTGATGTCAGAAAACTGCGGATCTATAAAGATTTTCACGCACAAACATCTCTAGGTTTTACACAATATGATCGAAAAAAGAAAAGAAAATCCAGCGAATGGCAGTTCTTTGGGTGGAAATCTATTGTTAATGAAATATGAAAGCGGCCAAACTGTTTCATACGCATATGAAGGAAACAATTATTCAAATAATGTATTCATTACAACGAAATTATGCAGTAGAACGAGCAATATAGTATATATTTAAGCAGATGGTCTACCGTAGAAGAAAATGTCGTCAACTGCCACTCCTCTCAGATAAGATCAAGAAATTGAAGTTATAATTCGCTAAGGATCACAAAAATTGTACAACAGAATATTGGAAAACGGTTGACTAGTCTCGATTCTCGATTTCTACTACGAGATTCGAATGTTAAGGTCAGCGTAAGCAACATGAATGAACGGATTTATACTGCCTTGTATCAACACTTTAACGTGTTTTAATGGTATGGGAAATACTTTGGACACACATGAGGACTCTTGATACCAATAAAAGATCGTTTAAATGCCGAAGCTTTCAAAAATGGTGTGCTAAACCGTGTGTCTCAATGTATATGTACAGTGAACCCATTTTTATTTCCAAAAGCAAAAGGCACAGTGCTACAAATGAAATATAGTGGCATGTGATACAGGAATTACTTTTGGGATGTGGTGCAAAGGAAAATTTTAATCCAGTATATGTAGCCAACCAAACTCAAAGAAATTCAGAATGTCATAATGACAGCATGAAACCCAAAGATTGCCTGCACAACATTATCGAATCGATTCCAAGAATTGAGATGGTTCTAAAAACAAAAGACGGTCCAACCCTGTACTAGAAAAACATGCCTAATAAAATAATAAGTGAACGTATGTGGTAATTTTAATTCAATTACATGTTACCAGCAGTACATGGGTTAGTTTGGGCTGCAGTCCAGGAATTCCAGGACTAAAGTAGTCCACAAGAGCCCTCTAATCTTGGGCTCCTGATAAAACTAAAAAAATAAGAAGAGAGGAAACTTGTTTATTTTCTTTTGAAACAATTTAGAATATTTTGGCCCGTCTACAATTTAGAGTATTTTTCCCCGTGTGCCATGTTTTACACAAAAAAAAGCATCATCTAAAAATATATTTTCTAATAGACACGGAGTGAGTGGGCGTACACAGGTAACGAAAGCGGCCAAAATTGTACGAGACCAATGGCCAAGTAATGAAGGTATAGTGAAATAATGGATAGCAGTTTGAGTAATTGGGGTGGTGAATTCGAATTCCACTCGAATCTGTTACATTCACTTAAGTGCTAATAACCTTGGGAAAGATATGAATTCTTTTCTTCTCTCCCCATCTCTCGGTAAATAGCAGGACAAATCGGGTTCTATAGCCTTGGGTGGCAACTGGTCTTTGGAGGAGGAAAACTCTGAATTCAAAACCTGATCTTCCAGGTTGGGGGTTGTGCAGTAGGTTAACAACCTACTCACTTAAAAACTGGCTTATTACAGAAACCGCAAATATACCCTATGTTCCCTTAAAGAATTTAAAGGCATAATATATATATATATATATATATATATATATATATATATATATTATAATTTTATCATATAGACAAAACCATTTTATTCACTACAAAGATTGGTTTCAACAGGTGAGACTTGAAAATGGTTATGAAAAACTTGCCTACAAGCAGGATTGTTTATAACCATTTTCGATTCTCACCTGTCAAAGTGCACTGAAACGAAGTTGCATCTTTGTAGTGAGTAAAATGGTTTTGTCTATTATAATAAATAAATAATTATTGCTCTACTATCGTCATCGAGCCCTCTTTTTGATTAATGTTGTGAACGTTGGAATTTATATATTACTTTCGTTCTCATCGCATATATATATATATATATATATATATATATATATATATATATATATATATATATATATATATAATGGCCTATTAAAGCTTAAATCCGGGCCTGACCAGCATCATCTACTTTGTTTTTTTTTTTCATACTTTGTCCCACAGTTTGTTTACTACTCATGTTTAGTAAAAGCAGTAGTCGCGTAATTTTCTCACAGCAAGTATTTTCATTCGCCTAAAAGTTTACAAATAATTAGGATCATTTCGCAGAATACTTGAAAGCCAAATTTTCATCTGAAATGGGCGGATTTGGATTTCTTTGTAACGGATTAACCGGTGACCTTCCTGTGGAGAAATGCGCTTCCGTTCTTCTGTTTTTCCCACACAGCTTAAACATTTTCATTTGCAGCCGAAAAATGTGTCAGATGCTAGGCGTGCAGTGGGGTAGAAATTAATTGAACCAACAGCACAAAAATCAAATGCTTACACACAAGTTTCGTTGTTTGTGTCTTTGGGGGTTTTTTTGTTTTTCTTTTTTTCTTTTTTTTTTTTTTTTGGTTGCATGTACATCTGTGACCTTTATGCGGGTGATGTTTTGTGGACGTTTGCGTGCACGTATTTTTGCATGTATGTCTTTCTGCGTATGTATGCGTGTATGTGTATAGGGTTCTGGGGTAGGAAATTGATATCGGTGGGCAGAGGTCAAATTCCGGCCGAGCCCGTTGTGTTTACTTTCTCACAGTCACCATCGGCCACTGTATTGAATTCATCTCGTCTTTCGTTCTCTATTGGTTGGCAATCAGTCTCGGTAAGGTGATGCTGTGGTTCACTATTTCACAGCGGAGTCTACATGTCGAAGAGACAGAGAGAGAAAGTGTGTTTGTATGTGTGTGTGCGTGTGCGTATGTGTGCGCGCATGCACGGGCGTAACTTTCTGTACCTGTGATTATGTGTGTATTTCCGAGTATCGTTAGTTTGGTTTGGTTTACGGCATATCAACCTCAATGGATTTTTCTTTAAGATTTTTATTACCGGAAATAGTTTTTTTTTTTTTTTTTTTTTTCAAAATGGATTGCTGGTAATATTTATTGTTCCAAAAAAGTATTGCTGGTAATGCTTATTTTCTTCAAAATTTCATTGCTGGTAATTTTTTCCCAAAATGGATTGCTGGTAATAAAACCTATTTTTACACGTTTTTACCCTAGTTTGGGTGTTAACTATTTGCCCATAGTTGGGACTCTACCAGATGCTACCACCCCGGATCAGGGTGGACCTGGGAACACCAGCAATTAGGAGGTAGATCCACGTTTCTCAAAACCTCCTGATTAGAGACCTTGCTGCTGGATGTAGTTTATCGTCTTACCCAGGACGCGGATGTAGTTTATCTTCATACCCTGGACAGGTATGGTTACATGTGTGGATTTCTGTACATTACATTGAATGGGTGGGATCTCTATGCGCGTGCGCGCGCGTGTGTGTGTGTGTGTGTGTGTGTGTGGAAACGTTTATGTTTGTCTTTCTACTTGAATGTGGCGATTTTCCAAGCGTTGCTTAGATGCGGGTCAAGGCCGAAAGTATAGGGCACCCAGTGAGGATCGAACTCATTACTCAGTCGTAATTGTTCTAGTGAGACAAGCATGCTAAGCATTACACTGCCTCGAGGTGCCCATGTCTACTTGAATGTGTGGGTATCTTCCATTATGTGTTACTTAGTATAAATACGAATTGTTACTCCTAACCAAAACCCCACAGGTAGCTGACTCATCAGACTGACCCTAGGGTGATTCCGATCTTGCAGACGTTGACATCATAAAAAACAGCCAACACTCAAAAAGACAACACTCTCCTTCTATTAGTCTCTTGATTTTTGATTTTTCAGCTAATTAGAATTCACTATCATTTGTAACCTCAATAAGCCAATCAGAAAGCAGATTGATGAATTGCCTGTATCCGTACACTAACCGATACACGATATGAGGTTCCTTATGCAATGAAAAGTTGTCGAAAAGATCCATAGCTTAGTACGCAGATATCAGAGGATCAACTGAACATCACTTTTAAGTGCAATGTATACGATACTCAGCACTCACATTATCTATTTATTTATTTTAAGCGTTTCACCCCCAAGCAAGGCGGGAAGCCATTAGCCCGCAATGGGTTACAGAGAGTTGGAGTGGGACCAAATTGGAGTGATAGAGGAAAGGATAAAGAGAAGGATAGGGGATAGATCAAGGCATCTGGAGACATCGATTGACATTACATTTAAATATTTGGAGATTATAGCTATCAGGGAAATAGAAGAGGGGAGGGAGTTCTACAGGTGCGAGACATGAAGCTACTGGAGTAAAAGAGACGGCTACATTTAAAAGTTTCGACAGAGAGTGATGCCAGCCTAGCGGAAGGCTTAAATTCATGAAGTCTTGGAAGGAACGAAAGCAGCTCATCGGAGCAGTTACTGTGAAAGTATTTGTAAAAAAGACAGAGGGAAGCGACGGCATGTCTGTGTGAGAGCGACTGCAGACGATATGCCAGATCAGGGCCAATTACATTGCATATCCGTCTCTGGATTTTATCAAGGACCTTGAGACAAACATAAGGGGCACCGGACCATATATGGCAGCAATACTCCATGCAAGGGCGAATGGTTGATTTGTAGATTTGAAGGGTTGACTCGGGCGAGAAAAATTTCCTGGCGCGGCACAGGGAGCCAACTTTCCTTGCGGTGGACGAAGCTATTGACTCAATGTATTTGTTCCATTTCAGGTCAGCAGTCAATGTAAGACCGACCAGTCGCAAAGAGATGCTCTCGTGGAGTTGAGCGTCAGACATTCTAATGGGAGGCAGGTATGGTTCTCTGTGATGAGTGATAGAGAGCAGTTTTGTTTTTGAGGCATTGCAGTTAACCAGCCAATTCTTGCCCCAGTTCACAATCGATTGGAGGTCCTTTTTCGAGACGAACAGCCAGGTTAGTTTTGTCAGCGACACTAGATTTGTTTTTGAGGGAGGAGTAAATTGTAGTACCGTCCGCGTAGGTGCCTACTTGGGAGTCTACGATTTTTACAATGAACATGCGAAACCGTAATGCTGTGTAATTTACATAAGTCTAGCATTTCAATGAAGATTCGAAATGGTGTTAAGTTATTCGGCAAAATAAATGCGACCGATGAGCGAAAATTCCTGTTAAGGTTGCGCAAAATCCTCTTGAAAAGGTATCATTGTGACGATGTTCTATCCCATTTCAAAATAGCTTGTCGCTTCTATTACTCGATGGCTGACGAAGAAGAAAACAATTCCATGACCAAATTACTTATATATAACATATGTCATTTATTACATCGCTGTAAACTTTGGCGATGATTAACCACTAATTTTAGCGTTCGTTTTGGCGCATGCGTACCTTAAAAATTGAAATACGAAAGAAAAATAAAGGATTTGAAAAATGCCTCATTAAATTTTAATATTGGGTATAAATAGGATTTGAAAGAATTTGAAAAAGAATATGCATACAAAAACATTCAATAAAAGAACAGTATCGTTCTCTCATCACAAAAGAATGAGGTACTGAAGTAGGCGTTGAGGAAAGATGAATAGTGTGTTCTCGGTATAATTTGGCCCATCTTCTTCTCTCTCTTTTAGTTCTTTAGCGATTAGAAGTATTAATAAAATGTTGAAGACTGGTGATAGAATAAGATTTATAGAAGATCGGATGATTATTGATCAGTGAATGGTACATCAGTTCCTATAAGTGACATACAAAGTTGATCGGTTGAAAAACGAGAGAAAAAGTTTTTTATTATTTCTTATTCAAAATGACAATTTTCCCTCGCAAATAAATTGCAAAACACGTTCGTTAAATTGCGTTGTTCACGGCAAAATATTCAGTAAAAAGTACAACGCAGTCATTTGCTTTTGCCAGCGTCGATTTGAAAATGAAGAATCAAAATTGGTTGGAAAATATTTCTTCTGGGAATTCCAAAAAATAGTGTTTGGCTTTTCTTTTCTTTTCTTTTTTTTTTTTTTCTTGTCTTAAATTCAGAGTGGATGAGACGAGCTCTGTTAAAATGATGAGACAGCCTGGGTTATAAAAACGTCAGAGTAATCGTAGAAAATAAATTGATTGCATTGTCAAAATGTATCAAAGTCATTTTGAGTTATTTAGACACGCATGCACATCAAGAAATAAATCATAGGAAATTTGTACATCATCTGCACACTTACGCATATATGAATATATATATATATATATATATATATATATATATATATATATATATATATATATATATATATAAACGTTTCTATGTGTGGCATATATCACTAAAACTAAACGACAATACGCTTACGTACATACAGGACAGAATGGATAAATACATATATACAATTTTACATAAGATATTATAACTTTAATACTATGGTTATATATTTTATTTAGAACGTTACATTCAGAGGATAACCGTATTTGAAATAGACGCCCTTTTTATTTTAAACAGTTTGTATTACGCCTATTAATCATGCTCTCGAGAATGAGTAAATGAGGAAGTGTATATTCCTTAAAAGGTGAAGTCGAACCTTGGTGAGCTGTGATGATCTCTGCGGCCCAGCAATCTTAATCACGCCAAATCAAACGGTATTCTCTCCGACATAAGGAGATGCAGGTTCGAACACTACCGGAGAGTACATTGTCTTTATTAATCTTTCTCAGCTGCACAGGCAGATATACGTAAGACACTGTCATTTTTTTTTTTTAATGGGACGGCTATATCTAACGCTCGTATCCACTAAAAACAACAATTGAAGTAATAAAAATGTCTAATTAAATGTGAATGAAGTAATTCTTTAGAAATCTCTCTCTCTCTCTCTCTCTCTATATATACACACACACACACACACACACATATATATATATATATATATATATATATATATATATATATATATATATATATAATGACAAAAATCACTTAAAAAACCATAGGTGATAATTTATTTCATTGAAGCCGATAATACATGGCTTCAAATCCTCAGACCTGTAAACCAAATGAAGATGGAAAAATTAACTTTAGGTTTAAAAATTAAGAATAGTGATTTTATATAGGGAGTAGGGGAAAGGAAGGTATTAAATTGTCATCGTGTAGGCAGGGGTGGGGAGAAAACTGTCTCAGTTGTATTAACACCCGTGGTGACCTAAAATGACATCCGGATTGTAAATAAAAATCGTTATATGAAACTGGCAATTGAGAATATATTTGAAAAAACAAGATTCTAAATGTAAATTTGAAAATCTGTCTGGATCTTTCCTCAGCTCTGATTTTCACACATAAAAACTTTAAAAAAAAAAACTGTTATAATTCATATTAAAAATAGGGGTAAGTTAAGAACATCCAAAATATATTCAAAAAGAAAATTATTCAGAGCCTAGATAAAGATTTCAATTTAACCGTAAAAAGATCTATTCAAAAAATATTTTAAAAAATAAATATATATAATTATATATATATATATATATATATATATATATATATATATATATATATATATACACAAACTCATATACACATCCACACACACACATATGAACACACACAAATATAAACATACATACATACATATATATTAAGACATTTTTATGTTTAACATTCTTTTTATAGATACAAATATACGTGAGATACGTGAGAGATTTATGGATGATTGAAGTTTAAAGGCAGTAAATTCGACCTTGCTAAACGATCGACCCTCTATGGCGAAATCGGTAAAAGCACGTCAGGCTATATGACGGTTCTGTATAGGATACAGGTTCGAATCCTGTCGGAGAACGAATATTTTCTATGAAAATTTCTCAGACATTCAGGCCGGTAAATGTTATTTAATACTGTTGTTTATAAACAGACCATTTCCTTAAATATTTGTATCCATAAAAAGAATGTTAAACGTAAAAATGTCTTAAAGTAATTGTCGGACTTTGCCCATTTCATAATATATATATATATATATATATATATGTGTGTGTGTGTGTGTATAAATATATACACACACAGGCGTGTGTGTGTCGTTAAAATATAATTATCTATGAGATTCTACATAAGCAAATAATAAGAATACTATGATATACAGAAGAAAATATCTATAAATAAAATCTATTTATGTAAGGAAACAAATAATTATATTATATAACGTTTATAAAATAAGCAATAGTCCAAAACTTTTATAATTTAAATAATTTTATTTAAGTTTAACGGGATATGAAGTGATTTAAAAAAAGATTTTTATTTTAAAACAATTAAGTTAATCGGATACGAATTAATATTTCTCTACTAAGGTTAAAAGTTCACAGATTTAAGTTTAATAACTATGTGTATCTCTATCGATATGAGAAACTTTTCATATAGATTAACATGTAGCACCCACATTGGTCAGAGATATATTTAACCGCTCTCTGTTCTTAATACATACATTGTATTTATGACCGTCACAGTGAAAATAACAGATTTCTAAAAGAGCAAATACATAATAAATACATAATGCACACCGTTAGCATCAATAAAAAATACATGAACACTAATACATGTGTATCTCTATATCTACACATACTCATATATACAATAAATAAATACAAAATATACGAGTCAAATCATCTACACGTACCACAATCATATAGTTATATACGAATCTACCAAGTAACACAAGAATTCGTCTTCGTCAAAATGTGGCATATCTAATACATACATTCATATATATATATATATATATATATATATATATATATATATATATATATATATATTATAAAATTAACTGATTTAAAATATGTTATATTTTTGCTACACAGTTCTAATCATGTTTCAAAAATGGAAGCTAAAAGCTTGCACCAAATTTAATTTTATGTAATTAAAATTAAAGACAGTTCCATTTCAGCCTCAAGCGAGGATGAAATGGAACTAATGTCTTTAATTTATATATATATATATATATATATATATACTAATAAAATGTATATTATATATATATATATAAATATAAAATTATATATATGTATATAAGTATATAAATATATATATATATATATATATATATATATATATATATATATATAACAGTAACAAAGAAGACATATAATCAGGTCTTCTTATTAAAATTTTTATTATTACAAACTAGTGCTCAATTTTAATGAAGTAGACGGCAGTATAAATGAACACGCTACCGCCCTTTGTTAAAACGATTGGATTTCTCCGTATCCTTGGAAATAAATATTATGAATGTATGTGCTTACAAAACTCAGTAAATTTCAAAATAAATTATTCTAAAATTCGCTTAAAAATGAAATCGAACTAGGCCCTTTAATTATATAATTGAATTTCAAGGTTTAGTTTCTGTTTTTGGAACATGGTAATTTCTGTGTAGCTATGGAAACATATTTTTAAATCAGTTAATGTTTTTGTATTTTTACCTTTCGGTCTGTCGTAATGTTATCTGTATATACGTTCTAATGGAAGTCTTTGTATCGCTTTATTTCACGTTATGGTTGATTTGTCTTTTTTTTAAGCCACTATTATTTACTTGTAAACGTTATTTATCCCCTCTGGCTCGCCACTAATGAACTGGCCAGCGACCAAGCGATCCTTGAGAAGAAGATGTCGAAGAAGCTTAAACGTTGACCGCAGACTGCTCACTGTCACCCCTTGTTGCTTCCCGTATGCTGTACCCAGATGCGAACAGGATGTGAGCAGTGAGTTTGCCAGCGGAAGTGACGTCAGATACGAAACTAGGAAGGAGAATTCAAGTGAAACTGGTTCTTAAAATCGCACAGCGTGATATGCCGAAAAGCGAGATGAAAAACTGCCATTAAGAGATGTCTTTACAACACTTGGCTTTCAATAATTTCAGAATTGGCCGTCAGAGGGATATTATGCAGCAGGATGTTCGCATATGTGATGTATCAAGTTTCCTTTTGAGTCTTTGAATTACATTTCCTATTCGCTAGTTAGATAGATAGATAGATAGATAGATAGATAGATAGATAGATAGATATTAACTGAATGTGATAGATAGATAGATAGATAGATAGATAGATATGAACAGAATGAAATATATATGAACACAATGAGATAGATATGAACAGGGTGAGATAGATAGATAGATAGATAGATAGATAGATAGATAGATATTAACTGAATGACATATAGATAGATAGATAGATAGATAGATAGATAGATAGATATGAACAGGCAGAGATAGATAGATAGATAGATAGATAGATAGATAGATAGATAGGAACAGAATGAGATAGATAGATAGATAGGAACAGAATGAGATAGATAGATAGATAGATAGATAGATAGATAGATAGATAGATAGATAGATAGATAGATAGATAGATATGAACAGAATGATATATATTTATATATATATAGATAGATAGATAGATAGATAGATAGATAGATAGATAGATAGATAGATATGTCCATCGTTTTCGTCGTGTTATATTGACATAAAAACAAGTCTTATCCAAAACAGATAAATGAAATTTTCATTTATCTGTTTTGCATAAGACTTGTTTTTATGTCCATCGTTTTCGTCGTGTTATATTGATTATGTTAATTGTATTTTTAATGAATATTGTCCTGAAGAAGGTTATTAAACCGAAACGTCAGACGTCGACATTTCATTCATATTAAAACAACATAATCGCATTTTAAGGATTTTTGTTTTGTTTTTCCAGATATTTTCTTCATAGATAGATAGATATGAACAGGCTGATACAGATAGATAGATAGATAGATAGATAGATAGATAGATAGATAGATAGATAGATAGGAACAGAATGAGATAGATAGATAGATAGATAGATAGATAGATAGATAGATAGATAGATAGGAACAGAATGAGATATAGATAGATAGATAGATAGATAGATGATAGATAGATAGATAGATAGATAGATACATATTAACTGAATGTGATAGATAGATAGATAGATAGATAGATAGATAGATAGATAGATGGATAGATAGATAGATATGAACAGAATGAAATATATATGAACACAATGAGATAGATATGAACAGGGTGAGATAGATAGATAGATAGATAGATATTAACTGAATGAGATATAGATATATATATAGATAGATAGATAGATAGATAGATAGATAGATAGATAGATAGATATGAACAGGCAGAGATAGATAGATAGATAGATAGATAGATAGATAGGAACAGAATGAGATAGATAGATAGATAGATAGATAGATAGATAGATATTAACTGGATGATATATATATATATATATATATATATATATATATATATATATATATAGATAGATAGATAGATAGATAGATAGATAGATACGGACACAGTGCGACACACTGACTTTTACTAATTGTAAAAAATCTCATTGAAAGAGAGACTGACCGAACGAAACGAAGTGATTTTTTGTATCATTCTGTTCCGAGATTTGAATTCAACCGGTCACTGATAATGGCCAACTTATTATAGTTTCTATAGTAATGCTTAATCAGTTCGCAATGATCTACCGACTGCCTCGTGGCATTTCAGAGTCGAACAATTACACACAACCGGAAAAAAGGCCGCGTCATTGTATTGTTATTGTTATGTGTGCAATACAGATGTGTAAATCTCGCCAATCACTGATGATTACGGGGTTTGTGGAACAAGAGTAGGCCATGCTACCCCATATCTTTTCTGACCTCTTGTTTATCATCCAATTTTAAAGGCTATAAAACATATAGTACCCAAATTTTATTTCGGTGGATACTCGTATGTGAAATAGACGCCTCATTTTTACGAAAACAGTTATAAATTGTAATTTTTTTTTTTTTGGCAGGTAAGATTTTAATACCCGTTTCTTCAGAGCGAAATTACAAACGGTTTACATTTACAGAATGGTTTATATTTATCCAGACAATGTATTCTAAAAATGATAACAGGATGTCTAGACGCTTGACCTATTTTCTGGGGATTTATAATATTGAAGAGATGGAGATGTCAACAGATGTTCATGTG